>RXON01004003.1:0-21121 GCA_009667805.1 Leptobrachium leishanense | reverse complement strand
TCTTGCAACTGTAATATATATATATATATATATATATCTATTTCCTTTCCTACTCCATAGCTCTCCCTCTCTGAGAGCTATATATCTATATCTATCTCTATCTCTCCTTTGCTCAGTATCTGTGTATACATCAATCCTATATTGACTGTCTGTTCTAGTTTAATATCCTTCTCTACTCTCTCTATACTTTCAGTTCATTTAATGTTATTACTTATTCATCATTCTCCCTCTCTCGCTCAAACCCTCCTATATTCTATTATTGTCTTTCTTTAATGCTTTCTAATTAATTATATAGATATATAATATATATCTGTTTCACAAGACTCCTTCATTGTATAGTGGCTCGAACCTGTTGCCCCGGAACCTGTATCCTGACACGTAGGCACCCAATAAGGAAGGATTTTTGGAAACTCCGCCCCTAGGGGGGGGGTTGAATATATCAAACAGGATACCTATAGCACAAAAACAGAATATGTAACAGACGTGGTGAAACTCGGTATTTAGATTCATCTTGAAAAATAAAATAACACGTATTTTACCATTCTCTGAAAATTCCTTGGGGGGGCAATAAGGGGGGGTTGAACACTTTTATCAGTATACCTATATTTCAAAAACCGAAGATGTTACGGGCGTGAAATTTGGTATTTACAATGTTTGTGGAAAAAACCAAACGTGTTTTGCCGTTTTCCACAAATCCAATTAAGGGGGGGGGGCGCGTCGGGGGGGAAAGGGATCTGAATACTTTTATCAGTATACCTATATTTCAAAAACGAAGATGTTACAGGTGTGAAATTTGGCACTTACATTCTTCTTGAAAAATAAAAACACTTATTTTACCATTTTCCAAAAATCCCAAGTGGGGGGGGTGAAAAGAGGGGGTGAATACTTTTCAACAGGATAACCTATATCTCAAAAACAGATGTTACAGACGTGAAAATTGGTATTTAGATTAGTCTTGAAAAAAAAAAAACGTGTTTTACCATTTTCCAAAAAGTTGGGGGGGGGGGCTTAACAAAAGACTCTTAACAAATCCCCAAATCCACGTGAGCGAAGCCACGGGCAAAAGCAAGTAACATATAAATTTTCATATGCCACAGACGTGTCCTGTCTGTATAACAAAGAATGCTATAAAATTAGATTTTTTTAATCTACGACGTGTGCAGTGTTTTTTTTTTTTACATTTTATTATCCAAACCTTTGCAGTTATATTTTCTATGGGTTGCGCTTGTTAAAAAATTACAACTGGGGACTCGTTACATTTTTTTGGGGGGGGGAATTATGTGATTTTTAGCAAACACACCCCATAGAAAAAAATCATTAGTGCAGCAGCATTGTTCACATTGCAATCGAAATAGGAACAATATTGCTGCATTAATAAAAATAAAAAATAAAACAAAACACGTTTTTTTTATTTTTTTTAAATATTTTTTTTTTTGCTTTCTTTTAACCTGGTCATGTTTAGTATTATTCGAAAGGCCATGCTCAGGCCTTTCGAATGACACTCCACATGACCCCCTAGCTGCCACCGTTAGGGGGTTCCTTTGTACCCCCATATCTCCACCGGGCAGCTAGGGATTCCCTGGCTAACTGACGTCATGCGCGATGACGGCGGATAGCGGGGGGACCAGTAGGTGGAACCACCATCCAAGATTGCACCGGAGCTAGGCGGCGATTCTGCGCCGGACGGCGCTGAATCTCAGCCCGGTGTCTGAGGGGTTAAAGCCAGGCACCGCTTAAAAGGGGAGACTCACTTTTTCGGTGCAATTTCGGGGCCAGATCAGCTCTCTGTGAATAACCCTGAGGTCAGATGAGCGCACTCTGAGCGCTGCATAACGGACGGACGTGCTGATGGAAGATACTGTAGACGCCACGCGATACGTTTTTTTGACGGACATAGAAAAAAAAAGGAATTATGGGATTGTGTGCGTCAAGGTGCTGGACGTCGCAAATGCGCTGCGTCTGACGTCTCATCACTCACACACAGAACACTACACGGACGTGGCGCACTCTGCGCATCCGCCTAGCAGTTTTACGTTCTTGCGTCCGTTTGCCGCGTGCGTTGTGTGCGCGCAGTTCGGTGAGGACGCACTTTATGTGTGGGTCTCTATTGCTCATGGTTCTATGCTACGACGGACATTAAACTGTGCGGCGACACGGACGTGATCACTGCGCTCGTTTGACGCCGGCCTGGTAGTTCCTTTCTTCCTACGAGGAGTTAATCCTGGTTTTTCAGAGGCTTTTAAAAACCAGGCAAGCAGAGCGCGCTGCTATGATGGGAATTCATTTTTTCGTGCGTTTTCCAGCTCGGGTTTAATTATGACGAGTTGAATTATACATATTAAAATCAATTATAAAAATTATGCAAAACGCGCTGTAATTAGCCGAACGCGTCGCCGTCGCCAAACTCAGCGAAATGTACTGACGTTATCTTTCCGCAGGCATTGAAACAATCCGCCGGATTCTACCACGAGTTCAGCGGGACAGCGTGGCTCGGCTCCCCCAGGTGCCGCGCAGGCTCACACTCCACTCCAAAGTTTACGGCACAGAATTGCCTCTTACCGGGCTGGAAACTTCTTAAATTAGCAGGCAATTCTGCAAAGCGCTGAATATCTCCTGCATGAGCCGTGGCGTGCACAAGGCGCGAGTGTTCTAGGCATTACACGCGACCTGCGAGCGATAGTTGTGGAAGGTCATGGCCGCTTCGAAAGGCTCATAAACGATACATTTATTATGAATTCGGTCAAACACAAAAAAAAAACCGCAAAATGAATGAGCTTAACCTTTCCTCTCCACAGGCACTTAGCAATGTGTGTAGCTGGTCATTCCTGTGGTTTGGAAAGCCTTGTGGGAGTTATAATGCTGTAATAGCGGGAGATTTAACCCTTTTGCCACCAAAATACCTGAAAACTCAATTTTGCATTGTAATACACATTGTATATAAATTAATTTGCATATAAAGCCCCATTTACATACATTTTAGGATTGGTGTCCACCCCCCCCCCCAGGGAGAAATTAAATTCCCTGAGACCTCCCTCCTGTCCCCCTGTATTACTGGGGCAGCAGCCTCCATCCTCACTGTAACAAAAAGCTCAACAAACTTTATTGCTGCGTTCCAGCATCCAGGGAGAGGGTAGAATACAGGGAGAGCTCCAGGACACTGCGGTCTCCCCCCCTCGCCCGGAAGTGGAAGGACACAAGGAACAAATTGTTTCCAGTGTCCTTAGGCTGGCCGTCCACTGGGTCTGTTTTTGCGCAATGGTGCGATCATCCGATATCATCTGTCGTCACCGACCAATCCCACAACACGCAGGAGATCCTCTTCCACTGCCTCCGACTTCCATTGGACGACTTCAGACTTTTTTTTGCTACTTCAACAGACTAGCGATCTTTCCCATTTGCATGGGATTTGTCAGACGAAATCAGACGATCTGATACAATTTACATGAAAAAGATGAATCATATAGTTAAACCGCCGTGCAGCGGCATGGAAGTTGTCCCACAGAGACGTCATTCAGTTCGGCAGGTGAATCCCATAGAATTCATAGAATGTAAAAAAATATTTTCATTTATATAATATTTTTATTCACCTGCTTATTCTTTTCATCCGCAGCAAAAAAACTTTTTTATTTATACATTTTATTGGAATTCTTTGAGTGTTTTAGCAAAATTTTTGATTTCCAATTTTTTTAAAAAAAAGACTAGGCTTTTTTCCCTGGCTGAACGCAGCATGTTTGTTTTTTTTCAGGCCGCCTGTGTTCTGCAGTGCTGTCCTTGGTGCTGAAACCTATTTCAGCACCAAGGACAGGGTTCACTCCCCCCCCAACCTTCAGCAAAGTTTATTTTTTCCCCCACTGTTCGGCTGCTTTTGCCTGTGCTCTCCTTGGTGCTGAAAACCAGTTTCAGCACAAGGGAGAGGGCTAAGTTTTTTTTCTCGTTTGGCATCCTGTCCGTCAGACAACCTGGGTCGTCCACAGACGCTTCCAGTAGACGACCCTGGTCGGTCGGTGTTGTCCATAGGAGGACAACCAAGTCGTTCGTCCGAATACAGACCCAGTGCACGGCCAACCTTATGCCAGCCCTGCAAGATCTCTTTGTGCAGCCTCTTGGAGGTCACTGTCTGGACTCCGTTAAGTATTAGCCAGGGCCACCTCTAGCATCTGAGGGGCCCATGGTGACATTTTTGGGGCTCCTCCCCGTGCTTTCAACACCACATCTCCATATACTCCACCCCACACAGATACACAACCTAACCCCCCCCCAGTCTTCCCACCTCCCCACAGACACCCCCTCAACACCTGTCCATAGATATATATGTGGCAGTCCCTGACACTTTTTAATCACATGGAGGGTTCAGCAGTGATTTGGGGTCCCCCAAAGTGCAATGCCCAGGACGTGCGCCCCGCTTGCCCGACCCGAAGGGCAGGCCCGGTGTCAGCTGCCGCCATATGTTACGAGACTCACTTATCACAGAGCCGCAATGGGTTAAAGCCTGGCCAGACATTTCTCCATCTCAATTTTACCCGCTGAGCTGGAATTCAGCCCCAGGTGTTTGTGAGAGACATTTCCCATGATGCTGTACTCACGGTGGGTGCTGGTTTAAGTTCGGCACGTCCCGGTGAGTGGAATGTTACTTTGTAACGTTTCGATCCATCGTTGCCGTGATTAACATTCCCCGACGCAACCCGGCTCATTAATGTGCTGGGCCAGTGGACGCCTGGATTCGGCCTCACGCTCCGGCTGTCAATAGCTTCGACCCTGCCGTGATAAATGGAGACAGAAATAAAACGCGTTGGCCATTTATTGCACGTCACCCGCGAGCGGCGTGATTCCAGGCTGTCCATTCCAGGGATAACCAGGCGCACGGTATGGATGAAAACGATTTACATGTTACGGGAAGAATTACAGGACAGGCAGGTTAACGAACCCTCAGGAGGAACGGACACGAGTTATTAACCCCTCATGTCCCTGGGTATTGATGAACGCACCGGGCCGCGCACCCCTATCAGCGCGCCGTGTAATACTGTCATTAAGGCGTGACGCACAAATTAATCTTCCTTTTCCTTTGTGCTCGCAGAATATAATGCGAGCGGCCGCAATGTGGCAACGCTTGTTATCGCTTAATAAGGCGTCGGGCAGGGGAAGCCGACAAGCTGTATATACCAACAGAGACAGAGGAGGAGCAGGAGGAAGAGGAGGAGGATGAGGACTCTGTGAGACAAGTGTCTTCAGTAAACGCCTTTTATTATTCGGCAGATTTTGCTGACAGTCTCTGAACTATGAGGTTTTTCTTTTAAGGTGATTTTTCTCTCCTTTCCCCCCCTCGCCGCACGCTGCTCCTCTGCTTCAGCTCAGGGTCTCCTGAACCTGGAGGTCCTTGAAGCTTTTGTGCTTCTATACAACTTGTGTAGTGTAGGAGCCACATACTGTGCAGCGCTACTCACACACTTTACATACACAAGTTCCGTAGCGCCTGCGCAGAGCGATGGATCGGAGCCGCACGCGCATGCACAGATCTGATCCTTTGCTGCCTCTCTGGGAACGCTCGCTATAGCGATTGGTCTTACAGGGCGACGTCGCCTGCTCTCTGTGTGTGACATCACTAGTGACCACATCACCCAGTGATTTCACCAGATCGAGGAAGCTGGGGGGGAGGGGGGATAATCCTCACATTCTTACTATTTTATAAAGATAAACCAGTTAAGATAAGTAGATATTAGAGAAACATATGAACGATCCACTACAATTAATCACATACTGACATTCCACACTAATACACTCCCGCATTCACACACATACTGACATTCCACACTAATACACTCCCGCATTCACACACATACTGACATTCCACACTAATACACTCCCGCATTCACACACATACTGACATTCCACACTAATACACTCCCACATTCACAGACATACTGACATTCCACACTAATACACTCCCGCATTCACACACACATACTGACATTCCACACTAATACACTCCCGCATTCACACACATACTGACATTCTACACTAATACACTCCTGCATTCACACACATACTGACATTCTACACTAATACACTCCTGCATTCACACACATACTGACATTCTACACTAATACACTCCCGCATTCACACACATAGTGACATTCCACACTAATACACTCCCGCATTCACACACATACTGACATTCCACACTAATACACTCCCGCATTCACACACATACTGACATTCTACACTAATACACTCCTGCATTCACACACATACTGACATTCCACACTAATACACTCCTGCATTCACACACATACTGACATTCCACACTAATACACTCCTGCATTCACACACATACTGACATTCCACACTAACACTCCCGCATTCCCACACATACTGACATTCTACACTAATACACTCCCGCATTCACACACATACTGACATTCCACACTAATACACTCCCGCATTCACACACATACTGACATTCCACACTAATACACTCCCGCATTCACACACATACTGACATTCCACACTAATACACTCCCGCATTCACACACATACTGACATTCCACACTAATACACTGCTGCATTCACACACATACTGACATAATATACTGACATTCCACACTAATACACTCCTGCATTCACACACATACTGACATAATATACTGACATTCCACACTAATACACTCCTGCATTCACACACATACTGACATAATATACTGACATTCCACACTAATACACTCCCACATTCACACACATACTGACATAATATACTGACATTCCACACTAATACACTCCTGCATTCACACACATACTGACATAATATACTGACATTCCACACTAATACACTCCCACATTCACACACATACTGACATAATAAACTGACATTCCACACTAATACACTCCTGCATTCACACACATACTGACATAATATACTGACATTCCACACTAATACACTCCTGCATTCACACACATACTGACATTCCACACTAATACACTCCCACATTCACACACATACTGACATTCCACACTAATACACTCCCACATTCACAGACATACTGACATTCCACACTAATACACTCCCGCATTCACACACATACTGACATTACACACTAATACACTCCCGCATTCACACACATACTGACATTCCACACTAATACACTCCCACATTCACACACATACTGACATTCCACACTAATACACTCCCGCATTCACACACATACTGACATTCTACACTAATACACTCCCGCATTCACACACATACTGACATTCCACACTAATACACTCCCGCATTCACACACATACTGACATTCACACTAATACACTCCCGCATTCACACACATACTGACATTCCACACTAATACACTCCGCATTCACACACATACTGACATTCCACACTAATACACTCCCGCATTCACACACATACTGACATTCTACACTAATACACTCCCGCATTCACACACATACTGACATTCCACACTAATACACTCCCGCATTCACACACATACTGACATTCCACACTAATACACTCCCACATTCACACACATACTGACATTCCACACTAATACACTCCCGCATTCACACACATACTGACATTCTACACTAATACACTCCCGCATTCACACACATACTGACATTCCACACTAATACACTCCCGCATTCACACACATACTGACATTCCACACTAATACACTCC
Organism: Leptobrachium leishanense; assembly: GCA_009667805.1. Taxonomy (NCBI): domain Eukaryota; kingdom Metazoa; phylum Chordata; class Amphibia; order Anura; family Megophryidae; genus Leptobrachium; species Leptobrachium leishanense. The sequence goes on along the minus strand of RXON01004003.1, from coordinate 13,449 downwards.
CGCATTCACACACATACTGACATTCCACACTAATACACTCCCGCATTCACACACATACTGACATTCCACACTAATACACTCCTGCATTCACACACATACTGACATTCCACACTAATACACTCCCGCATTCACACACACTCACATTCCACACTAATACACTCCCGCATTCACACACATACTGACATTCCACACTAATACACTCCCGCATTCACACACATACTGACATTCCACACTAATACACTCCCACATTCACACACATACTGACATTCCACACTAATACACTCCCACATTCACACACATACTGACATTCTACACTAATACACTCCCGCATTCACACACATACTGACATTCCACACTAATACACTCCCGCATTCACACACTCACATTCCACACTAATACACTCCCGCATTCACACACACTCACATTCCACACTAATACACTCCCGCATTCACACACATACTGACATTCCACACTAATACACTCCCGCATTCACACACTCACATTCCACACTAATACACTCCCGCATTCACACACACTCACATTCCACACTAATACACTCCTGCATTCACACACATACTGACATTCCACACTACACTCCCGCATTCACACACATACTGACATTCTACACTAATACACTCCCGCATTCACACACATACTGACATTCCACACTAATACACTCCAGGAGAGCTGTCAGTGTATGTGGCTTAAATAAAATCATTAATTTCTGTGGTAACGGGGTGGGGCAGAGGGTGGGGGCAGAGGGTGGGGGCCGGGCTCGCGCATCTCATATCTCTTGACCTCTTTTAGCATCAGATCCTGTACTTTCAGTTGATTTCTTCATGGACGATGTTAACGTTTCAGATCCCTCCAGGGAAAAGCCCACGTCTTCACAAATTTATATTTTAAATCCACTCCCTGCAATTAAAATATCCAAAAACGCTGCGAGCGTCGCGCGCGAGGAAACGCAGAACGGCTTAAATTTGTAGGAATGATACAGCGAGCGGCTCGAAATCACCATAATTATATGTTTTATTAACTATGTCTGAAATGTAATTTCCACAACAAAAAGATCACAAGAAAAAATTTAAAGCAGCATCTGAAAAACCACGAAACAACGGTTTTCAGTAAAATCTGTTTTAAATGCATTTAATACCTAAATAAAATACCATGAGCATGTGTGAGATAAGCAGGTAGGGGCGGGGCGCACCTAGGGCTGCCAGATCGGCCATGTGATCCTGGATAGGGATGAGCCGAACACCCGATTTCGGTTCGCATTCGAACTCGGACTTTCCAAATGTTCGAATTCAAACTCAATACAAGTCAATGGGACTCAAAATTCGATTTTTAGAGTGTCATCCAAGAGGGCATATATGCTAGATATTTGCCATAAAAGGTGTATGGGGGTCTGGGTAGTGCCCTGGGGGACGGGAAACAAGGACAAAAAGTTAAAAAAAAGTTTTTAAAGGAACAGTGAGTTTTCCATGAAATAAAGGATAAGAATAAAAACAAAAAATTCCTTCAAATATCGTGCCTAGGAGGTCCCCATAACCTGCCCGTGAAGTGGCGGATTTGTAGGATGTATAGAAACATTTAAAAACAAAAAAAAGTAACAATAGGTGCTTTAAAATTGGGCCTTTAGGGTCGGCAACAGTGCCGTCACACCGTAACCCCTCTGAGGATATGAATCTGGTAAAGGCGTCAGTGGTAGTGCACCCAAATATTGTGCTTTTGGTGCCAGGCCAGCAAGTACATTTATTTTGTATCCCCTCTGTGGTATTGTGGAAGAGTGCAGGGATGGACCCTGCGGTTCAAAAAATTAAAGTGTTATAAATCTGGAAAATATAGGCGTCAGTGTCAGTGCAGCCAAATATTGTGCCTTTGGTGGGAGCAAGTGCCTTCACACTGTAACCATTGTATGCTACTGTGGAAGAGTGCAGGGTTGGACCCTGCGGTTCAAAAAATTAAAATGATATAAATGTGGCACAGGCGTCAGTGCAGCCAAATATTGTGCCTTTCATGGCAGCAAGTGCCTTCACACTGTAACCCTTTTGTGGTATTGTGGAAGAGTTCAGTGTTGGAGGTTTTGTGAATGCAGAGGACATCCTCGATCTATTCCGTACTTCAGCATCAGGGGATTGATAGCTGCTGATCCACAACTGATCCATTTTTATAAATGTCAGCCGGTCTACAGAGTCAGTGGACAGACGCACTCGTTTGTCTGTGACAAAACCTCTTGTCTATGAACGTCCTTTCAGAAAGCACGCTAGATGAAGGGCAACCTAGTAGCTGCATAGCATATTGGCTAAATTCTGGCCAGTGATCCAATCTCAACACCCAGTAAGCCAGTGCATCATCTGCTGGAAAATTATCCAGGTCTGCCCTTGCCCCTAGGTGTCACGGTTCCTGGATCCGACCACGCAGTCCTTAACGCCCAACACTCCACAGAGCCCAAAAGCTACCAACAGAGTAGCCGTAGAAGAATCCGTAACTGTCTGGTCCTTAGAATTGGCCAGGTATACTAGCTAGACAGAAAGGGTTAATCAAAGACAATGTCGAAATACAAAACCAGGTTAGCAACACGGGGTAGTCAGACGAGCCAGAATCAGGAATACAAGAGTATAGAATAGTCAAATGGAATAACCGGGTCGATATCAGTGCAGAAGCGTAGTACAAGAAAATAGTCTAGGGCAACGGAAGGCAGAATAGTCAGTAAGCAAGCAGAGGTCAATAACAGGTTAAATCACGAGAGAATTCAGGTACAAGGAGCTCAGGTATGGATAATCACGATCTGGCACTGCTGAGAAGGAATTTAGGGTTTTTAAAGACCTTCACCGACCGCGCTCCCTCTCAAGCCACGCCTCATGCAGCCACCTCCCTGCTTGTCTCTATTTAAACCGGGCGTTGGTCAGCGAGCAGCATCAAACATGCTGCCTTCAAGCACACTGGAGAGGCTGGAAGCCCCCAACGTTACACTAGGTAGTCCTGCACCATATGGTGAAGACGCTGGCAATGGGTGCCTACATTTGACATCCCTGGGCGTCATGGACTAAAAAATTTTATTAAGGCATCAGTCAAGCGGCCCCGGCCTTCACCACTATTCCTCTGATTATCCGCAGCCTCGGAAGCACCTGTGTCATCACTTGGTAACCTACCGGTGCCTGGAAAGGTGTTATACCAGTGTCACTTTAGAGCGTCCTCAAGTTTTTTCATCCTGTGCTCCCTCTGTGCGGGCAGGATGAGCTCTGCAACTTTCCCCTTGTAACCTGGATCAAGAAGGGTTGCCAACCAGTAATGATTCCTCTCCTTGATAGCACGAATCCTGGGGTCCTTTAGCAGGCTTTGCATAATAAGGGAGCCCATGCAGCGTAGGTTGGAGGTGGCATTAGCTTCCGAGTCTTCCTGCTCAATGAAGAGGATGACCCCATCGTGCACTTCATCCTCCCAGCTACGTACCAGTCCTTGTGTTTCTGGGCACACAAAACTCTCCCTTGAGGAATCCCCACCTTCAATGCCCCCACTACTTAAATATTCCTACTCCTCATCCTCCTCCTGTCTGATCTGAGGAGAACCCGCTGGAATGCTGTCTGCAGAAAGACTGGGGCATTCAGAGCTAGGGAAGGCCTCCTCTTCCTCCCGCTGCTCTGCCTCTAGAGCCACATCTATAATTCCCCGCAGAGTGTGCTCCAGCAGGAACACTAAAGGAATTGTATCACTGATGCATGCACTGTCCCTGCTCACCATCCCCATTGCCTCTTCAAATGGTGACAGTACAGTGCATGCATCCTTGATCATCAGCCACTGCGGGGGGAAAAACAAGTTGACCTGAACCGGTCCTTGTGCCATACTCACAGATACTAGTTGATGGCCCTCTGCTGCTTGTGCAGACGCTGCAGCATTGCTAATGTCGAGTTCCACCTGGTGGGCATGTCACAGAATCAGACGGTTTGTGGGAAGGTTAGAATTCTCTTTGAATTTCTGCCAGGGCGAACGCTTGCTGGGAATGACCGTCTGAAGTGGCTGCAGACTTTTCTGGCCTGGCTGAGAAGCTCTGCCAGCCCTGGGTACCTGGTTAGGAAACGCTGTACCTCCAGATTTAGGACGTGTGCTAGCATGGTACCTGCGTCAACTTATCCTGGCGTAGGGCAGAGAGAAGGTTGCTGCCATTATCACAGACGACTATTCCCAGCTGAAGCTGGCGTGGTGTTAACCATCTCTGCACCTGCCCTGTAGAGCTGACATAATTTCTGGCCTGGTGTGGGTCCTGTCCCCTAAACAAACCAGCTCAAGCACAGTATGGCATCTTTTTGCTTGAGCCATTGCGTAGCCCCTGCACACGCATCGGTTTAGCTGCCACTTCACCAGAGACACAGAATGAGGAGGAGGAGGAAGAGGGAGAGGTGGTGGTGGAGCAGACAGACCTCATACAAGCAGCTTTCTGGAGACGTGTGGAATGAACAAGCTCCAGCACAGAGCCCAGTCTTGGATCCCTCCCAGCTGCAATCAGAGTTACCCAGTGTGCTGTGAAGGAAATGTAACCACCCTGTCCATGCTTGCTGGACACATGTCTAAAGTCACATGCACCTTGCTGATGACTGCCTTTCCCAATGACTCGATAACATTGTCTTCCACGTGCTGGTATAGTGCTGGAATGGCCTTGGCGTGAAAAGTAATGGCGTTTTGGAACATGCCACTGTGGTACAGCACATTCAGCAAATTCACGGAAGGGAGCAGAGTCCACAGCTGGAAAGGCAGCAGCTTGCAATGCGAGGTAATTTAGCTAAGCTGGAATTTAGACGCTGTGCTTGGGAATGGTTGGGACTATATTTTTCTTACATTGCAGCAGCTGGGGCAACGTAATCTGACTGCGTAAATCTTCAGCTGATGTTGATGCTGTCATATTGTGAGGAAGGACCTGGTACATCCATTGCTGTTGCATCATCCCTGTCAGTGGAGGTTGTTAGCAGGCAATGACATGGCAGGACATACAGTGGGGGTAAGAGACAGATGAGGAGGAGGACCTACGCAAAGTTTTGCGCCAATGGGATGCGTGGCAGGTGATCATATGTCGCCTCACGCACGTGGTACCCTGTCACGGTTCCCAGATCCCACCATACAGTACTTAACACCACACACTCCACAGAGCCCAGAAGCTACAAACAGATAGCCATGAAAGATCTCTAACTGTCTTGGTCCTTAGAATGGCCAAGAAAAAACTAGCTAGACAGAAAGGTGTTTACAACACGGGGAAGTAGTCAGCCGAGCCAGTGTCACGGTGGCCCCCGCACCCCCCCGGCGCCTGGCAGCAGCTTCCTCGCTGCTCGCTGGCCAGGCGCCGAGTGATATTGCGGGCGCTTCCGCACACGTGGGACGCCGGGGGCGGGGCCTGGCGGCGAGACGCGGACCCGCCGGGTTTAAAGCCCAGACTCACAGAGACGCCGGTGCCCTGACGTGGTAGTTACTTCCCGCAGAGCTCTTGTATATTTTGACTCATTAATGATTCTGTGTATGACCCTTGGCATTGGCAAACTAACGATTCTGTGTTATGACCCCTGGCATTTGGCAAACTAACGATTCTGTGTATGACCCCTGGCATTGGCAAACTAACGATTCTGTGCATGACCCTTGGCATTGGCAAACTAACGATTCTGTGTATGACCCCTGGCATTGGCAAACTAACGATTCTGTGTATGACCCCTGGCATTGGCGAACGAACCCTCTGTGTATGATCCCTGGCATTGGCGAACGAACCATTCTGTGCGTAACCCCTGGTATTGGCATTAACTCTTCTAATTCTGGTATTGAGGTCAGTCTGTGTGGCACCCTAAGCACACATCAGACTACCCCTTGTGTTGTTAGGGGTTTTGGAAGAGCTAATTGTTCTAAGGTCTTGTGTATCATTCTATGTCTGTCTAGTCGTGCCGACCACTCTAAGGATCGGAAGGGTAGAGAGTGTCCTGCGTCTAGGGACCACTAGTCAGATAAACAGAAGGATCCGTGACGTCTCTCTTGTATGTGCTCTGTACTGCCATTCTAGTAGTCTGTCTAGTCGTGCCGACCACTCTAAGGATCGGAAGGGTAGAGAGTGTCCTGCGTATAGGGACCACCACTCTAGTATCAGGGGGATCCGTGACATTACGTCAGGGCCAATGGATCCCGCAGACCTCTCTAATCAGTTGACCCGTATTGCAGCCAGACAAGAAGAGCAGGACCATAGAATGGACCAGATTGCTCTTGCCCTGCAAACCCTGTTAAATCGATCCAGTTCTGGAACTGCAAGCCCTCCAGACCCAGTAGTGCCTAGGGTCAGTTCGGCCGCTCCCGAGGGATGTAGGCTCAGTATGAAGGCACCCGTACGCTATGATGGTACACCAAACTTATGCCGGGGCTTTCTGACCCAACTCGAGATCCTGTTCGAGAACAATCCAGGGTCCTGTATGTCTGATAAAGCCAAAGTAGGCTATCTGATTAATCATCTAACCGAAAAAGCTTTATTATGGGCCACGCCCTTGTGGGAGAATAAGAAACCCATCATTTATGACTATGAGGGTTTTACCTCCGAGTTAAAACGTACCTTTGATCCCTCTAGAAGGGCTACCAATGCGGGTAGATCCCTGTTTCACATCAAACAGGGTAATAGGAGGGTCTCCGACTATGCCATAGAGTTTAAGACTTTGTCTTCTGAGGTACACTGGCCGAACGACGTTTTAACCCTAGCCTTTACCGAAGGCCTGAACGAGGCTTTTATGTTTGAGTTGGCTCCCTTAAAATTACCAGAACATCTGGATCATTTGGTTGATTTCTGCATTGCCATGGACGATCAAATCAGGGAAAGGAGACACCCCAGAGATAGACCCAGAAGGGTCCTGCCTCCTTTGCCCTTAGTACCCAGACACACCACTACATCAGGCAACCCGGAGACCGCAAAGACTGATGTGTACCGGCCGTTGAACCCATGCAGATAGGAAAAACGGGTATTTCAGAGGCAGAAAGAGCTCACAGAAGAGAAAGGGGGCTCTGCTTTTATTGTGCTGGGGCAGATCATTTCCGCCTTCAATGTCCTCAGAGACCCAGGGGTAGCAGGGGTGAGACTAACAAATCAGGTCAAAGAACAGCTAATACCCAGGTTATCGGTTCTCTGTATGCCTCCTTTGTGGACGATGAAAAAAAAAAAACCCGGATTCTGGTACCTATCTCCCTCATCTGGGAGGGGGTTCACCTCGAGACTGAGGCATTCCTAGACTCTGGAGCCTCAGGTAATTTTATGGACAGATGTTTTGCCGCCAAAAACCTCTTACCTCTGGTTCTAAAGGAGAGGCCCTCTAATGGTGGAAGCCATAGACGGAAAACCCCTGTCATGTCCCCCATCACTCACGACACTATTGATGTATGCATGACTACAGGAGTTCTGCACCGTGAAACCATACGATTCCAGATTATCGACTCTCCCTCATGTCCTGTCGTTCTTGGGTCCCATGGTTAATAGAGCATAACCGGTGATTGATTGGGCCCAGCGAGATATAAAGTGTTGGGGTCCTAGTTGCCAGTCAAAGTGCCTGGGCAGGGTTAATGCGATTGGTAGCCTCAATATTGCTACAGCACCTCCTTTTGTCCACCGAAGTCCCTGAATGTTATATGGCGCTAAAGGAGGTGTTCTCTAAAACCAGGACTGAGGTCCTACCACCGCATCGCCCTTATGACTGTGCTATAGAGTTGCTCCCTGGTACTATGCCTCCTAGAGGACACGTATACCCTTTGTCACAAAAGGAAAACGACATTATGGAGGAATATATAAGGGAGAATCTAGAGCGAGGATTTATCAGACGATCCTCCTCTCCAGCAGGAGCAGGTTTCTTTTTCGTTTCCAAAAAAGAGGTGACCTGCGACCTTGCATCGATTACAGAGGTTTGAATAGGATTACCATAAGAAATGCATATCCCAATACCTCTTATAACAGAATTGTTCGACCGATTAAAAGGGGCCCGTATTTATACGAAACTTGATTTACGCGGAGCGTACAACCTGGTCAGGGTTAAGAAGGGGCATGAATGGAAAACGGCTTTTAATACACGTAGCGGGCATTACGAATACTTGGTGATGCCTTTGGGTTATGCAATGCGCCAGCCGTTTTCCAGGACCTCATAAACGACACCCTAAGGGACTTTCTGCAAACGTTCGTTATAGTATATCTGGACGACATCCTCCTATACTCTCCTGATAAGGACACCATCACGTCCATGTGCAACAAGTGTTGAAGAGATTATTGAAGGCTGGGTTATATTGTAAACTAGAGAAATGCTTATTCGACATAGAGACAGTGCACTTCCTTGGGTAATAACCCCTGAGGGTTTCAAATGGATCCTAAAAACTCTCAGCGATTCTTGACTGGCCTTTACCCCAAGGGCTTAAAGCCATCCAGAGGTTTCTGGGGTTTACTAATTACTACCGGAGGTTCATTAAAAACTTTTCGGCCTTGGTAGCTCCCCTCACGGCTATGACTAAAAAAGGGTGGTGAATCAGAAATGGACACCCCAGGCCAGTCAAGCCTTTGAGGCACTTAACAGGCATTCACAACTGCCCTGTTCTCCGACATCCAGATCCGGCTCTGCCTTTCCAGGTTGAAGTGACGCCTCCGAGCTAGGTCTTGGTGCAGTCTTGTCCCAAAGGGAGGCACCCGACAAACCCTTGCATCCATGCGGCTTCTATTCCCGAAAGTTGTCCCGGCAGAGAGAACTATGATATCGGAAATAGAGAGTTGTTAGCAGTTATCGCAGCCTTGACGGAATGGAGATACTTGGAGGGGTCTAGGGCTCCATCATAACCGATCATAAGAATCTTACGTACATTGGAGACGCTAAACGGTTAAATGCCAGACAAGCGAGATGGTCATTGTTTCTTTCAAGCTTTAATTTCGTCCTCACATATAGACCTGGGTCAAGAAACATTAAAGCAGACGCATTGTCAAGACAATACGAATCCTACGAACATAACATCCAAGATCAGCATCCCATTGTACCCCAGGAAAGATTATAGCCCTTACCACGATTAGTGTCTCGTCTCCTCTGATGTTAAGATTGCAGACCGCCCAGGGTACAGCTCCTGGGGGAGACCTCCTGCGAAACTCTTTGTACCTGAGAACGAAAGAGAAGAAGTACTAAAACTTTATCATGATAACAAAACCTCTGGGCATATGGGGATCACCAAAACAGTGTCTAGTATACGTAAACTCCTCTGGTGGCCACGGTGCGCCGTGATGTTAAGGATTACATAACCGTGTGCGAGGTGTGCACAAGACATAAAAGTCCCAAAAACAGCGCCCATTGGTTTACTCCAGCCTCTGCCAATCCCCGAACGACCGTCGCATTTAGCTTGGATTTTATAGTAGAGTTACCCGAGTCAAAAGGGAATACTGTAATACTCACGGTCATTGATCGATTCTCCAAAATGGGTCACTATGTTCCTCTTCGGAAACTTCCTTCGGCAGCCGAACTGGTGCCCATTTTCATTACCAATGTGGTCCGCATACACGGTATTCCTCTTGGGATTGTCTCTGATAGGGGGATCCCCTCCAGATTCTGGAAAGGGTTTTGCAAGAATGTGGGGATAGACCTATCCTTCTCTTCGGCCTATCACCCCCAGACCAACGGAGCAGCAGAACGAGCCAATCAAAATATAGAGAAATATCTCAGGTGCTTTTATATCCGAACGACAAGATAACTGGTCAGACCTGATACCGTGGGCAGAGTATGCCTTGAACAGTGCAGTGAGCGAAGCCACAGGACATTCCCCTTTCTTCACTGTTTACGGTTTTGATCCTCCCGTGCTCCCTGCTACATTTCCTGATACCGCGATTCCTGCTCTGGATGAGCATTTAGCGTCATTGAAAGAAACTTGGGGAAGGGTTAAAAGGGCACTGGAGGATAGCAGTGGTATCCAGAAGATCAAGGCCGACAGACACAGGAGGCCGGCACCCGTGTATTAAGTTGGGGACAGGGTTTGGCTTTCTTCACGGAACATCAAGCTCTTAGTACCCTCTATGAAACTGGCACCCAGATACATAGGGCCCTATAAGATTCTGCGGCGAATCAATCCGGTCTCCTATGCTTTGGCACTGCCCTCCCATATCAGGATACACAATGTGTTCCACGTGAGCCTTTTAAAACCACTCTTGTGTAATCGGTACACCAGGGTCCGTGTCCCCCCTCCTCCTGTCTCTGTGTGGAGGCGAGGAGGAGTTTGAAGTTGAGGCCATTCTGGACGCCAGGGTTTCTAGGGGGGTCCTTCAGTACTTGGTTGACTGGGTGGGCTACGGTCCAGAGGATCGCTCTTGGCTCCCGGCTACTGAGGTTCATGCTCCTCGGTTGGTGAGGGCTTTCTATTTGGCTCATCCCCGCGCTCCTGGGGGTCGTCCAGTGGCCGCCCGAGGGGGGGGTTCTGTCACGGTGGCCCCCGCACCCCCCGGCGCCTGGCAGCATTCTCCTCGCTGCTCGCTGGCCAGGCGCCGAGTGATATTGCGGGCGCTTCCGCACACGTGGGACGCGGGGCGGGGCGGGCCTGGCGGCGAGACGCGGACCCGCCGGGTTTAAAGCCCAGACTCACAGAGACGCCGGTGCCCTGACGTGGTAGTTACTTCCCGCAGAGCTCTGTATATTTTGACTAATTATGATTCTGTGTATGACCCTTGGCATTGGCAAACTAACGATTCTGGTGTATGACCCCTGGCATTGGCAAACTAACGATTCTGTGTATGACCCCTGGCATTGGCAAACTAACGATTCTGTGTATGACCCCTGGCATTGGCAAACTAACGATTCTGTGTATGACCCTTGGCATTGGAAACTAACGATTCTGTGTATGACCCCTGGCATTGTGCGAACGAACCACTCTGTGTATGATCCTTGGCATTGGCGAACGAACCATTCTGTGCGTAACCCCTGGTATTGGCATTAACTCTTCTAATTCTGGTATTGAGGTCAGTCTGTGTGGCACCCTAAGCACACATCAGACTACCCCTTTGTTGTTAGGGTCTTGGGAGAGCAAGTTCTAAGTCTTGTGTATCATTCTATGTCTGTCTAGTCGTGCCGACCACTCTAAGGATCGGAAGGGTAGAGAGTGTCCTGCGTCTAGGGACCACTAGTCAGATAAACAGAAGGATCCGTGACGTCTCTCTTGTATGTGCTCTGTACTGCCATTCTAGTAGTCTGTCTAGTCGTGGCCGACCACTCTAAGGATCGGAAGGGTAGAGAGTGTCCTGCGCTATAGGGACCACCACTCTAGTATCAGGGGGATCCGTGACAGCAGATCAGGAATACAGAGTTCAGAATTGGTCAAATGGAATAGCCGGGTCGATATCAGAGCAGATGGCGTAGTACAAGGAAATGTGTCTAGGGCAACAGAGCAGAATAGCCAGAAACAAGCAGAGGTCATAACGGGTTAATTCAAATAGCAGTCAGGTACAAGGAGCTCAGGTATGGATAACCCGATCTGGCAAATTGCTGAGAATACACTGGGGGTTTTTAAAGACCTTCACCAGGCCACGCCCCCCACTCAAGCCGCGCCTCATGGCAACCACTCTGCCTGTCTCCATTTAAACCGGGCATTGGTCAGCGAGCAGCTCAGACATGGCTGCCCTCAAGCACACAGTTAGGGCTGGAAGCTCCCGACGTTACAGTACCCCCCTCTTCCACGGGAGGCACCGGACGACCAACAGGAACGAGCGGCAGGACGACCACCAGGGCGATCGGGGTGTGAGGCATGGAACGCCCTGACCAACCTAGAGGCAGACATGTCGGAAGCTGGAATCCAGGACCGGTCTTCTGGACCATAACCCACCCAATCGACCAAGTACTGCAGAGCGCCCCTGCACAGCCTAGAATCCAAACCCTCCTAACCTCATACTCAGATTCACCATCAACCTGAATAGGTGGAGGAGGAGGAACGACCCGTGTGTACCTGTTACACAACAATGGCTTCAGTAGGGAGGTATGGAAGATGTTTTGCATGCGAAGATGTTTAGGAAGGCAAGAGCATAAGCCACAGGATTAACGCGGCGAATGATCCTATATGGACCTATAAACCGAGGTGCCATTTTCATAGAAGGCACCCGCAACTTCACGTTCCTAGTGGACAACCAAACTCTATCCCCCACGTTATAGGAGGGAGCTTGTAACTATGCCTGTCAGCCTTGCGTTTCTGGACAGCAACATTGCTCTCCATATATTTTCTCGAATCTGTCTCCAAATCTCTTGCAGTTGAGTGAGATGGTCATCGAGAGCCGGGATGACCTGTTCAGTAAACTGAAGCAGTAGAGCCGGAGGGAAAAAACCATAGATGGCAGAAAAAGGAGAGTAGCCAGTGGTCTCGTTAACGGCGTTATTATGTGCATACTCAGCCCAGGGCAACAACTCCGACCAATTGTTTTGTTGTTGTGTGGTAAAAGCAAGTATGTACTGCTCGAGACCCTGATTTGCCCTCTCTGCTGCCCCATTGGTTTGTGGATGATATGCTGAAGAGAAGGCCAATCGCACCCCATCTCTGCACAGAAAACCCTCCAGAAACGAGAGACGAACTAGGCTCCTCTGTCAGAGACTATTTCAGACGGAACCCCATGTATTCGTACAATCTCTCTAGCAAATACAACCGCCAGTTCTTTGGCTGTAGGAAGCTTAGGTAGAGGGACAAAATGAGCCATTTTGGAGAAGCGGTCTACAACTGTCAGAACCACAGTATGACCCTTGGACTTCGACAAGTCCACAATAAAATCCATAGATAGATGAGACCAAGGCCTCTTAGGCATGGGTAAAGGCTGCAATAGACCGACAGGCAAGGATTTACTGGTTTTGCTTCTGGCACAGACTTGACAAGCCAAAACAAACAGATGTACGTCCTGTCGCATGGTGGGCCACCAGAACTGTCTGGAGATACTGGTAAGAGTCTTAGTAATACCAGGATGACCTGCTGGTTTAGAATCATGAAACATTATGAGTAATTCTTGTTTCCTTTTCAGGTACAAACAACATATCTGGAGGCTTGTCAGGTGGAGCCCCTACTTGAACTGCCTGGAGGCGTTCCAGGAAAGGCGAGGAGACAGACAAGACTGTGAAGCCACAATATTTTCAGGAGGAACTATAGGATTGTGGTCTTGTGTATTAGATTCATACGGGTCATATTGACGAGATAAGGCATCAGCCTTTACATTGCGGTCACCTGGTCTGTAAGTCAATACAAAATTAAACCGAGACAGTAGCAATGACCACCTGGCCTGTCTCGCGTTCAAACGTTTAGCATCCCGATGTACGTAAGGTTCTTATGATCAGTAATTATCAATAAAGGATCAAGAGTACCTTCCAACAAATGTCTCCACTCTGATAGGGCAGACACAATAGCAAGCAATTCTCTGTTACCGATATCATAATTGCGTTCTGCTGGTGATAATTTCTTGAAAAGAACCCA
>RXON01004002.1:0-13094 GCA_009667805.1 Leptobrachium leishanense | reverse complement strand
ATAGCGCCTATAGAGGACGAGGCTTCGCCCCCAGCCATGCCCCGCCCAGACCACACTGGATTCCCAGTGGGCCATAAAGAGGTTGGCATAGCTGGGGGCCATTTTTATTTATTTTATTTTTTACCTTTTTTACCTTTATTTTCATTTTATTTTTGCCATTACCTCTCTACTTGCCACATCTGTGCATTGGTTTGAACTGTTCTATGTGGAGCTGTGTTCCAGCGGAAATCCAGTACCGAGGATGGACCCCCTCTGATTAGCGGTCCCAGGCGCTTATACAGAGCCACTTTCAATAGAGGCTCTGTAACACGTGAGTGTAACCCTCTCTGGATTTTCTATTCTCATTTAATTTACAGTATTACACTATTATTGATTCCTTTTTCGAGATCATAAGTATACCTCCGGTTCAAAGCTACTATCAAGCCTGTAAGAATAAGGATTGTGAATCTCTTTTCCTGAATCTCTTTTCCTGCTGATGGGTGGAGCCCCCCAGAAGAGGCTTAAAGGCATACATTTGGAGTCTTGCAGACTCCCTGTTTGTGAGTGAAAAATCTTATTTTTTTCTGATTTTTTGGTGTACACTGATACTATGCAATGAGATTCTCTTTTTGTCTCTTTTAGAAGTCGATGCCATTTAACAGATTTATTATTCCACTGAAAGAAATAAGAACAAGGGAAAGAAAGAAAAATAGACCTTCCTTTTGTCTTGTCTTCTCATTTATATATATTGAGATACATGTGATCTTTGTTTAATCTTTAGCGCTCCTATTTCACTGTATAGTGATTTCTCTCTAGATTCTGGTTTTGGAGTGAAGGATACACTCAACTAGTGAGCTGCTTAAAAGTATATTGCTTTGCTATTTGATCTAACTCTATAGCGCCTTCACACTATAACCTCCGGGTTTTTCTTCTTTCTCTATCTGTTTTATCCTATCTAGTGTGGGCAGCTTATTTGGGATAACATGGAATTTAGAAACAAATTTGGCATTAATACCGGCACGATATTCTCTAATGCAATATCTGGGACAACAGATACAACTAATCTTACAGACCCTAGGGAATTTAAAAAAACTACGAATAAATTAGAATATCTACTTAAAAAAGAAATTCGTTTAAAGTGGGATATTATCACTTTGGATCAATATCTTAAGGATAAGATCACACACACGGGGTCTAAGGTGGCAAAAAGATCCATCGCCAGATATGATAAGTGATGAATTCATACAAGTATGGTGTAATATGCTGGAGAATTTCTCCTTTCAAATGATTGAGACTATCATACAAAGGAGAAAGGGTCTCCTAAATGATTTGAATGTTGAGATAGAGCTATTACATGATAAGATAAGCACTGTAATAAGTGAACAGGAGAAACATGATTTATTTGTTAGAATTGAAACCAGTCTACAAAAACTGGAGAAAGATGTCATTACTAAAAAAAAAGCAAATATGCTAGAGATTTACGGGATTATACAAGCAAAAAGATATGGTTGTTTTATCCACCTAATTCTGAGATCCAGTCTGAAGAAAATGAATTCAAATCTTCTACAGAACAGCCCTATCGTGGTAGAAATCCTACTAGCCCTGTAAGACCAGTGTCTAAAGGCAACTTAAACTCTGGAGACGAGATGGTAGTAAGGAGAAAGGTATATCCCCCTAGAAGGAACAGCGTTCGGTCCAGGGGACAGGTATATAAAGAACCTGCCGCTTGGAGCCCTGCTGGTCCCAATAGAGAGACATATGCCCCAAGAACCACTAATTATCAATCCTCCTATAGGAGAAATAACGATGGTTATCCAACTACTGAATGGCAGAGAATAGGGAGACCAGCTCCAGCTATTTATAATAGAAGACGTACTTCGTATGATCATCACCAACCAATTACATTGAAGAACTCCTTTTCCAGTTTGGCTGATCAGGAAGAGGAGGTTTTTCAAAAAGTCAGATTGGAAGAACGAGACAAAAATATCCCATATCGAGATTCCCATCAAAGGCACTTACAGGGAGCCTTGGGATTGACAAAGGAAGGTTCTACTCCGGGGAAGAGATTTTTAAGAGAAGAGGGTGTAGAGGAGGAAAGGCGACTCAGACAAGAAAAAAGAGGAAGATTTTGGAACCACTAGGGATTTTTAATCTCAGTGGGAGGCCTTTGGCCGAAGGTCAGGTCAGCGTACTTAATAAAGGGCTGAAATTTGTCCCTACGGCGAGAGGAGATCCCTTTAATACTTACATTGATTTGCAAAAATTTAAAAGGAAATTATGTATAAAGCGGTTTTTCTCTAAGACTCCTTTAGAACGACAACTAACGACCAATGATCAATATATCCATACCCAACTTAAGGATAAATCACATTTTTTTCCTAGACATATGGCCTCTAAAGAAATAGAAACCTTTGAACAACTGGTTGCTTTAGATATTAAAAGACTAAATAAACATAAATATATAGATCCTAAACCTAAGAATTTAAGCAAATCTGAGTATGAAGGGCTGAAACAACTTAAAAGGGATGAAACGTTAATAATCAAGCCCGCGGATAAAGGAGGGGGATTGTAGTTCTCAATCAAGAACAATACCATAATGAAACTATGAGACTTTTAAATGACCCCCTCACTTACCGTAAATTAGAGAATGACCCGACAAATAGGATTAAAGAAATTTTCTTCGAATATATACAGAAGGGTAAGGACAGTGGCATTCTCAATGAACAGGAATTTAAATATTTGAATATCAAATGTCCGCGCATTCCTGTTTTCTACCATCTGCCAAAAGTCCACAAGGATAGGTTTAACCCACCCGGACGTCCTATAGTATCTGGAATTAATTCCATTTCCTGTAGGACGTCCGAATATATAGACCATTTGTTGCAGCCTTTGGTGGTAAAAACTAGGGCACACTTAAAAGACACAATTTCAGTACTCCAGCTTCTACAAGAACTTAAGTGGGAGAATGACTATCTTTTTGCGACATGTGATGTTAATTCATTATATACTATTATTCCCTATAAAGAGGGGTGTGAAGCAGTAGAATTTTTTCTACGCAATTCAGGTAATTTCTCAGTGGACCAGCTAGAATTTACAATAGAGGGTATACAATTGATTTTGAACAATAATTATTTTTGGTACGATGGGGATTTTCCTACAGTTAAAAGGTACAGCCATGGGGACGAGGTTTGCCCCCAGCTATGCCAACCTCTTTATGGCCCACTGGGAATCCAGTGTGGTCTGGGCGGGGCATGGCTGGGGGCGAAGCCTCGTCCTCTATAGGCGCTATATCGATGATATTCTGATTGTGTGGAAGGGTGATGAGGATAGTCTTTCACAGTTTATAGCCCACCTCAATCAGAACCTCTTGGGAATTAAATTGGATTCAGTTATTAATAAACAACAGGTCAATTTTTTAGACCTCAATATCTATGTAGAAGGGGGAATTATTAAGACCAAGACCTATTTTAAAGAGGTTAATGTAAATAGTTATATACCCATTGAAAGTGACCATTATTCACCCTGGTTAAAGGCGATACCGAAAAGTCAGATGTTGCGAGTTATGAGAAATTGCACTGATACTGAGCAGTTCCTCATTCAATCAGAGAAACTGATCGAGGATTTTAAAGAAAAGGGCTATAGAGAGGATACTTTGAATAACACCCGAAAAGAAATTCAGGATGTGGATAGAACAACTCTCCTGAAATACAAAAAACGAGAGAAAGACTTAGGAGAAGATGTTCCTCTCATCCTGGACTATAACATCAACAATAGGAAAATTAGAAAATCAATAGTAAAATATTGGCCTATTCTAAAAAGAGACCCCATTCTTAGTAAAATCTTACCGGAGAAACCTCGAATTATCTATAGAGGTAATAAATCAATTAAAATGGATTTGGTCCACAACCATCAGAGAGATGATAAAGCTAAAAGAGATAAGAATCTGTTTGGCCTACTCCCAGGCTTTTATGGATGTGGACATTGCATTTCATGCAGAAAAACTGGTAGTAATAAAAGACTAATTAAGAACTTTGAATCTTCGGAAAAAACACAATATAAAATTAAAGAACTTATTACCTGTTTGTCCACCCATGTGATATACGTGCTGGAATGTCCATGTGGATTACAGTACGTAGGTCAGACCTCGAGAGCTCTCTACATCAGAATTAATGAACATTTATGTAATATTACGAGAGGATATGCAAAACATAATGTTTCAGTACATTTTAGAGACAACCATCAATGCAATCCAAGAGGAATTAAATTCTGGGCAATTGAAAAAGTGAGAAAGAATTGGCGAGGAGATAATTTAATTGAGAAACTAATTAAGACAGAGATGAGATGGATTTTTGTTTTAGACACTATGGCCCCGAGAGGAATGAATGTAGACTTCGAAGTCTGCCATTTTTTATGATTCTATCTGTTCTTTGTAATTTATGTTTTTATACCTTTCTCCTGATATTTGAAGACTGGTTCCAGTCGCATGTTATTAATAGACAGAGCCTATTTTTGTAGGTTCAATGTTTATCCCTGCTATATCACCTGGGTTGTATACTCATATAGATTTTCATTGTGTTTGTGTTGATTTTCGATCATCCAATGATGTAGTCCATATCTTGACCATTGGAGGTAACTGTTATTAGTTCCGACCAGTTGTCATTATAGTTTTAGGCTATATGCTGTACAGTATATTTTTATTTATATGTATTTTTTCCGATTTTTTACTTTTTTTTTTTTTTTATTTTTTTCTATTTTTTTCGATTTTTCTTATTTTTTCCGATTTTTCGTTCGAATCGGCTGTTCGAAAATTTGCAAGTTAAGATCCGAACGCTTTCATGTTCAAATGAGGAATTGCCGCTATGACAGTCGAATCGGAGATCCGAACGATAATAAAAACGAAATGAAAATTCGTAAACATCCGCCCAAAGATCCGAAAACGGAAATACGTCACACTGAATTTGACCAATCACAGGTGGAACGCAGGTGACCCGCACGCCGAATACATGCGGTTTTTTACATGGATACAGACTATATAAGGAGTAAGATGGCTCCTGGGGGACTTTTTATTATAATTTTTTGACTGAGGAAGCCTGCAGCAGCAGGTGAAACGCGTCTCGCACTTTATACACCTTTCTTTGGTGTTTTGTCTCTTAATAAATTTTCATTGTTTTATATTTTGGCCATTTTTATTTATTATTATTTTTTACCTTTATTTTCATTTTAATTTTTTGCCATTACCTCTCTACTTGCCACATCTGTGCATTGGTTTGAACTGTTCTATATGGAGCTGTGTTCCAGCGGAAATCCAGTACCGAGGATGGACCCCCTCTGATTAGCGGTCCCAGGCGCTTATACAGAGCCACTTTCAATAGAGGCTCTGTAACACGTGAGTGTAACCCTCTCTGGATTTTCTATTCTCATTTAATTTACAGTATTACACTATTATTGATTCCTTTTTCGAGATCATAAGTATACCTCCGGTTCAAAGCTACTATCAAGCCTGTAAGAATAAGGATTGTGAATCTCTTTTCCTGAATCTCTTTTCCTGCTGATGGGTGGAGCCCCCCAGAAGAGGCTTAAAGGCATACATTTGGAGTCTTGCAGACTCCCTGTTTGTGAGTGAAAAATCTTATTTTTTTCTGATTTTTTGGTGTACACTGATACTATGCAATGAGATTCTCTTTTTGTCTCTTTTAGAAGTCGATGCCATTTAACAGATTTATTATTCCACTGAAAGAAATAAGAACAAGGGAAAGAAAGAAAAATAGACCTTCCTTTTGTCTTGTCTTCTCATTTATATATATTGAGATACATGTGATCTTTGTTTAATCTTTAGCGCTCCTATTTCACTGTATAGTGATTTCTCTCTAGATTCTGGTTTTGGAGTGAAGGATACACTCAACTAGTGAGCTGCTTAAAAGTATATTGCTTTGCTATTTGATCTAACTCTATAGCGCCTTCACACTATAACCTCCGGGTTTTTCTTCTTTATATATATTTATATCAGAGCTCAAAAATTCACTGGTCCACTCGTCTGTGGTAAGTGATAATTGTTCCCTGGCGCAGTCTAATATGAAGCCCTGTGTCTTCTGTTTGTATGAGAAAATCCCCTGATATGCAATACATAGTTTGACCACAGTGGTACTGTTCTGTAGCTGTCAGGAGAATCAGTGAAAGCAAGCAGTAAAGCTTTCTGTGAAAAACAGATGGGACAGCCTGATGGGTAATAACCAATTAAGGGGAATAGGGGCTGAGCTCTTCTGCACAGCTTAATAGCTAATGATGGCATCAGAGGGCATCTGTACATTGAATGGAATCTGTTCACTTGATTGGATCTGTTCTGCGTGATTGTGCATCAGCCAATCAGCTGCCCTTCATGCCAGCAGACCGCCTAGTATGCGCACCAACCGTTCAGCCCTTAGGGGCACCAGTCCCCAGACAATTGAGCGGACAATTGAATGCTCATGCTGGACAGAAACAAAGAACTATCTTTGAAATTTGTCAGTCTATTTTTGTTCTGAGAAATGAAGGTAATTCCAGATGAGAAATTGCCTAGAAACTGAAATTCTTGTACTTCTCCTTTAACAGGACAACTGTAGCCAATGAAGGAGTAGTGAGAGCCCCCTGTGCACACATGAGAAAGAGTACAAATGCATTAAAGGGTCTTTGACAAACAGATTCCTCACAGGTCCTCAAATAACAGCTACATTAATCAATACTCCCAAAACAATGACAACAGTGATGCGTGACAAAGATGTGCTGTCCTCATAAGCAGAATTGCAAAAAAAAACCACATAACTTAGAGTGGCCAATAAAAAGAAAATATTAAGGTGGGCAAAAGAACACAAAACTACACAGGAAGATTGTAAATAAATGTTATGGACAGAGGAATCATAAATGTTCAGATCACAAAGGATATTATTCATGAGATGCAAACCAAATTAAATGTTTTCATGGAGTGCTTGGCATCATCTGTCAAACATAGTGGATGCAATTTGATAGTCTACGGGCACTTTGGTTGTGGCAAAGTCTGAGATTTATCCAGGGTAAAAAGGGACTTTGAAGAAGGAAGGCTATTTTGCAAAGCATATCCTAATTATGACCTGCATTTGCAGTAAAAAGGTGCAACTTCCATAACGTAAATTAAATTTTTGCAATTCTGTACATTAACATTAAGGCTGGCAGCACGCAAGCGTTTTGAGAGAGAGGAAGGAACGTCCGTGAGAGTGGGCGTTCCTTTCACTCTCTGCTCTCAGCATACAAAGCGCGATCCTCCTATGGATTTTCTCTTTGTTATGCTTTATACATGTTGCTGGGCTGGATGCATTTGGTGGATACAGCTGCCCCATCGGGGAATAGGCACGACCCCTCCCCTCCTGTACTATGTATCTTATCTCAGTTAGCCTGGAGAACAATAGCCTCCTTCCACTTTATCTAAACATTCCTTCCTCCATCTCATTGAGTAAACAACAGCGGTAAAGTAAAGATTTTGCACAGATTTGCTATATGTTGCATCATGGGAAAAATCCACAAATGGAAGCAGGAGATAAAAAAAACTAATAATATTTATCCTTTTTCCTGCAATTACTTCAAAGAAAAAAACATCAGCACTCAGTTTGTAAGGTGTTTCTATTTGTAATGTTGTTCATAGATATGGAAAATAAAAATGTGCTCTTGTTTTCCGGAGTGGCCAGTCTAGGGATATGCATGACTTTTTTTATTGTTTAGCGGGTTTTTTTCGGGACTTATTTTTAGTCATTTTGGACAGTATTTCGTTTCGGTTCGTTTCGGTATGGTGATTCGGTGATTGGGATCGATTCGGGTGATTGGGATTAGTTGGTTTTTCATTTTTATGAGTTATTTCATTTTTTTATTGCTTATTTAAAAATGGTAAGTAGATTACTACCAATAGAAGGAAAGTTTCTTTTACTTATTAATTCTTTTAGGATTTTTTTAGCCATTTTTTGGGTGAAATTTTAGGATTCCTAACTTTTTTTTAAAGAAACAAGGTTTTTTAACCCATAGGTTTCAATGCAGCATATGAATCCGCACACTGCTGGGCAGCACCTCCCTGCAGTATAATTAATGCAGCATATGAATCCACACACTGCTGGGAACATCCCAGCAGTGTGTGGATTCATATGCTGCATTAATTATAACTCATAAAAATGAAAAAAATAACCGATCTGAAAAATGAATCGTTCCAAATCAATCTGCAGAAAGGTGCTGCCCCGCATTGTGCGGATTCATATGCTGCATTAATTATACTGTAGAGCGGTGCTTTACAGCAGTGTGTGGATTTATATGCTGCATTAATTATAACTCATAAAAATGAAAAAATAACCGATCTGAAAAATGAATCGTTCCGAATCAATCTGCAGAGAGGTGCTGCCCCGCATTGTGCGGATTCATATGCTGCATTAATTACACTGTAGAGCGGTGCTTTACAGCAGTGTGTGGATTCATATGCTGCGTTGAAACCTATGGGTTAAAAAGGCTTAGTTTTTTAAAAAAAGTTAGAAAACCGAAAATTTCATCCAAAAATGGCTAAAAAAATCCTAAAAAATTCTTAAATAAGCAATAAAAAAGAAATATCTAACTGATCTGAATCACCGAATCGATCCGGATCACCGATCAGAATCATGCCAAAATTTCAAATCGATCCGAAATTTTCAGTTTTTCGATATTTCGTTTTTGGAATTGCTCCCAAAATACGAAAAAGGAAAATTTTGTCCGAATTTAGATTCGGAATGAAACAAATTGCACATCTCTAGTGGCCACAAACTCCACAATATACTTCAGGAAACAGATGGAAACCACCCTTAAAGTAACTAATAATTTTTCTGGGTTATCAATGTTTTAGCTGAGATAGTGTAACCGGAATCCACCTCCTTCAATAGCAGCCTTTCTCAAAACTCAATAAAAATATAAATATTGTAGTGTAGCGCTGTGTTAAAAATCTTGCTGTGGCAGTACCTATTTTTGGCCACAAGATGGAGACTATCGCGATCAGAGATACTGGACATTGGGACTACAATGCCCGGCATGCTTTGCCAGAAGACAGGAAGTGGGTGGGGACTGGAGACTTACATCCTCTGCCTCGTGGAGAAAGTTCGAGAGCGCGCCAGCGAACAGGAGAAAGCAGACGCACTGAGGAGATCGCGGGAGAACCTAGGCCAAAGCCCGAGGGAGACCTGTTATTCCTGTTTGGGTCACTCAACCTGAGGAGAAGGAGACTTGCCAGAGCCCAGACATTGCTGCAGACCGGCGGAATCGAGCGGAGAGCAGGCGGTGAGCTGGACAAGCTGCATGAAGTCAGACAACGGATCCGGCCGCTAGTATCCCCAGTCAAAATCGGGTGGAGAGACGTCCTGGGTCAGCGGAGCCTAAAGCAATCGTCGGATGGGTGAGAGGCCTCCAAGGCTGTTTTATGATTAAAGGACGCTATGCTGTTTTCTCTTTAAAGTCCACAGGGCCCCAACTGACTAGTCGAAGACCTTCCTTTAATAAACTCACTGGCCAGTTGAACAGTACCCGGGTACCACACACACATATACACCTTTCACATTCTGGACTTAACTTGTGCAGGACTCATTTCCTTTACGAATCGGAACAGGGGTTACAGATAAAGATACGTTCCGAATATATTTTTCCTCTTTTTCCGCTGCGCGTTTACCGTAATACGAAGGGATTGTATATTTGGGGTTTTTGCTACGTGTCCCCTTTTCTGAACTATTGGGAAATTGCATTGCTTTTATGTTCGGTTGCGAATATTTTATTTTCCGAAATACGAAGCCTCGTGTTTCATTTCTTTTCCGCTACGCGTTTTACCGTGATACGAAAATACTGTAATAATACTTGTGAATACCGTGTCTCGACATCTGCTTAAATATTTTAGTAAACTATTTAAATGATAAAAACTCACAACTGTGTTGGAGTATATTTATTCCCTAGTGCGGGGAGACTGACCCGTGGTTCATTTTCAGCGGCTCCTCCGGGAGTGAGCGCTACACGTGGGGGCTCGTTTCCGGGATCCAGTCTCTGGAAAAAACGCATCTAAAGGGTTAAATATGGATCCAGACACTGTTGCCGAGTGGTGTGGGGAGCACAGTAGCCAGTCAGAATGTTGTATAGTTATGGATATTCCAGCAGACACTTGGGCTGAAGATCAGATTCGCCAGGCCGTGGCCACGCTAGCACCAGATCATCGGGGGTTAATACTGGACATTGAAAAAAACCCAGATACTTCTCACATGTATGTTCTTTTCGAATGGAGAAAGGGTGTTCCGCCATGTTTTCAGGGCACGAGCGTGAAACTGGCCGAAGAGGTGGAAGTCCAACTAATTAAGCCAAGTACGCCACGTGGCGAATCCGCAAGTGTTTCCGCGCCTAGTCCGTTGGCCATGAAAGGGCCTGAATTTATCGTGGCTATTGGAGATCTACTGGCTAAATGTCAGAAAACAAGCCCTCCTCACATTAACTTCGGTTATCGATGGTTAAGAAATTTTACAGGAAACGTACCAACTCCGGCGGGAGAAGAAACGTTTGAAGAATGGGTGGAACAGGCGATGCAGGCTCTGGATGAGTGGGATGTCCCTGAGGCCCAGAAAAAGCAAAGGATCACCGAGAGCTTAAAGGGACCTGCGTCAGAAGCGGTGAGAAATCTAAAACTGAGTAGAAAAGATTGTACTGCTTTGGATTATTTAAACGTTCTTGAAGAAGTTTTTGGGCGAACTGAAAAGGCGGCCGAATTGGTATATCAGTACGAACACACCTATCAGAGAAGAGGTGAAAGGATGACCGAGTACATGAGGCGCCTGGATAAGATTCTACACCAGATACTCCTGAAGAAAGGGGCCGAATCGGCCGAAGTAGATAAGATCCGAATAAAACAGATCCTGAGGGGCTCTCAACCTCTAGATCCAGTGATGATGCAGCTGAGAAGCAGAGCAGGTAACCAAGAGTTAAAGTACCTGGAACTGATCCGAGTTGTACGAGAGGAAGAGGCTTTACTAGAAGAGAAATATTTCAGGCGGGGGGAAAGGGCTTATGCACAACCTGTGAGACATAATGACGGCCTGCAACCTGAAAGCGACTCTCTAGATACCTATGGATCTGACGAGGACGAACAAGAACATCTAGTTGTTTTTAAATCTACAGAGAAGGCTGCCAAAGAGTCGAACCTCCCTGAACGGGGTGAATTGTCCAAAACCGTCAAGAAAGTTCAGGAAGCTCAAGTTGAATTGCAACAAGCGCATGCGGAACTGTGTCGGGTATTGATGAAGGTGACAGAGATGCAGGCAGAAATGCAGAAATCTCTCACAGGTATGCAGACGACGGGAGTTGCTGTGGCGTCTGGTCCAAATCCTTTAACCAAATCTCAACAAGCAACTACGTCTCCGCTCTCTAAGAAGAGATGTTTCGGGTGTGGAGAAATGGGCCATTTACGCGCACAGTGCAAAGGCCGAAAGCCTGAGAAGGATAGAGTCAAGGGACTGTTGGAAGCCCTGGAAGGACTGTTATATACCTCACCGGCGGGAAACGCCAGTGGGCACCAGTAAAGGAGCAACCTGAGTGCCCGAGGGTTGAACCCCGCTCCAGAAACCAAGCAAAGACTAAGAGG
This sequence comes from Leptobrachium leishanense, assembly GCA_009667805.1. Taxonomy (NCBI): domain Eukaryota; kingdom Metazoa; phylum Chordata; class Amphibia; order Anura; family Megophryidae; genus Leptobrachium; species Leptobrachium leishanense. The sequence goes on along the minus strand of RXON01004002.1, from coordinate 1,492 downwards.
GCGAGAAGGCCCAAAGCGGAGCCAACTGTAGAGCCTGCCAGGACTGAAAGAGTCACTCCCTTAGCATCCGGGTCTATGTCATGGGGAAGCAATGCACGCCAAAAACCTGCACGGGCCAAGAAAAAGGCCAGGGTACAGCAAACTGGGTCTAAGCGTCCGGATACCGCCACAAAATTTCCCGACCAACTGATAGGTCCTTCTCCTGTTGTGCCAATCCAAGTGGAAGGAGTCTACACCAAAGCCCTGTTGGATTCAGGGGCTCAAGTGACATTGATCTACAGAGACTTCTATGAGAAACACTTAAAGCACATTCCTTTGCAAGAATTGAAGGATTTGGAAATATGGGGTATCGGCACTGAGAAACTCCCTTATGACGGGTACCTGCAGGTGAAGTTGGAGATCGGATCTGAAGTCATCGGGCAGTCTGGGGGTTGTGATGCATTGGCTATTGTGTGTCCTCGACCCTCGGGGGCGAACAGAAGCTCCCTGATAGTGGGGACGAATACTGACCTAGTGCGGCGTCTCCTGACGCCTATCGTGTTGGAAGAAGGTTCAACTCAAGGAGTACACCCAATGTTACGTCCGGTTTATCAGAGGATGGTCGAAGAACGAAAGGCACCTGCCGAGGTGGGAAGACTGTGGAGACTGGGTGGAACAGAGAAGGTTCTGCAAGCAGGAGAAGTAGCGAGTTTCCGGGCTTCAGTCAAGTTGAATGGATCGCAACCAGGCCCCTGTGGTGCTGGGAACCGATTTTGATCATGGGAGTGAAACCGGAGTCGAAGTAATTCCTGAGATAATCTCCACCAAAGCTCTGAAGAGAACACGAGGAAGAGTCTCGGTCAGCGTATGCAATGTGACGGATTCTCCAGTAGTCCTTAAAGCACGAATGCCTATCGGGCAAGTAGAGTCTGCTACACCCCTCTCTACCGATTCAGGAGGGGGAGTGGGTAAAGAGATTCCAGATGAAAGATAAACCCCAAGGACGCTCCCATTTCACCTGAGTGGAAGAAACGTCTTCAGTCTCAAGTCCTAAGTGGAAGGAATTGTTCTCAAAAGATGAGTTCGATGTGGGCCTAGCTAAGAGTACTGAGCACCGCATTCGGTTACAAGAAGATAAGCCGTTTCGAGAAAGATCAAGGCGAGTTCCGCTAGGAGACTTAGATGATCTGCGAGAGCTGCTGAACGAATTACAAAGAACCAAGGTGATTCAAGAGTCCAGGAGTCCATACGCATCTCCCATAGTGTTGGTCCGGAAGAAAAATGGTTCTGTCCGCTTATGCATAGACTACCGCACATTGAACCGGAGAACCATCCCCGATCAATATGCCACGCCTCGGATAGAAGATGCCCTACAGTGTTTGTCTGGAGCAAAGTGGTTTAGTGTACTAGACCTGCGAAGTGGGTATCACCAGATACCGATGCATCCTGAAGACAAGGAGAAAACTGCGTTCATCTGTCCACTGGGGTTCTTTGAATTCAACAGGATGCCTCA
>RXON01004001.1:0-21194 GCA_009667805.1 Leptobrachium leishanense | reverse complement strand
GAGCCGGCACTGAGATCTGATACTAACTCTTTCTAAAGGGTTTACCAATTTGTCACCAGACACCCCCCCCCCAAACAAGGCAAACGGTCTGTATGTATTGTCTGTTGTTATATGTAGTGAGTATTTTGTGTAATTCTCTGTGTGTGTCAGTAATAATCCAGCAGATCGAGAGAGTTTATGGATGAGGATTTATTACACATTTTGTCATCTGTTTCTGTTAGTGATTTTCTGGATTTAAACGGACACTTTCACCTATGGGTGATTTACAATAAATCCTTATCCTTGTAGGATCTCATGGTAAACCCATGAGTGTATAGATAGCCCCGTGTCCTTGTAGGATCCTGTAGTAAACCCGTAGTATGAGCAGATAGCCCCTGTAAGCCTCGCTCACCTGCTCCCTGTAGGAACTTCTCGGTGTATTGGTCCCATGGTCCGGACTTTGGGTGCAAGTTGTTCATTTTGTGAAAGTGGTAAGGGAGACGGCCACGTCCTTGGGATTTCGAGCCATGTAGATGATCTTGAGTGAAAGGCACAATCAGGTCATGGAGCGACACGACAGGAAATAATCACTGACTGAACGAGACGGGTGGAATTATTATTATTATTAAGCGGCAACACATTCCGCAACGCTGTACAAAGGTAAAGACAGGACAATTCTACAATACATACAGGAGAGACAGGTCAGTAGATACAGGAGGATATGAAGACCCTATTCCCGTGTGAATTTACAATCTAGGTGGTGAGGGGATTAGAAACAGGAGGGGCGGACTGCAGGGACGAGTTAATGCAGGGAGAGGTGAGCAGTGTTTTTGGGTCGGTCGGATGTCTTGTTACGGAGTCGGGTGGTCACTTCCCTAAACAGAAGGGTCTTTAGGAGCGTTTAAATGAAGTCAGATTTGGGGACAGTCTGATATTGCGAGGGAGCGCGTTCCATAGGGTTGGCGCCGCACGAGAAAAGTCCTGCAATCTGGCATGTGAAGAGGTAATGATGGGGGATGCCAGGCGCAGGTCATTGTTGGATCTTAGGGAGCGGGGTGGGGTGTATTTGGTGATTAGTGAGGACAGGTAGTGAGGGGCGGCGTTAGTGAGGACAGGTAGTGAGGAGCGGCGTTAGTGAGGACAGGTAGTGAGGGGCGGCGTTAGTGAGGACAGGTAGTGAGGGGCGGCGTTAGTGAAGACAGGTAGTGAGGGGCGGCGTTAGTGAGGACAGGTAGTGAGGGGCGGCGTTAGTGAGGACAGGTAGTGAGGAGCGGCGTTAGTGAGGACAGGTAGTGAGGGGCGGCGTTAGTGAGGACAGGTAGTGAAGGGCGGCGTTAGTGAGGACAGGTAGTGAGGAGCGGTGTTAGTGAGGACAGGTAGTGAGGGGCGGCGTTAGTGAGGACAGGTAGTGAGGAGCGGCGTTAGTGAGGACAGGTAGTGAGGGGCGCCGTTAGTGAGGACAGGTAGTGAGGGCGGCGTTAGTGAGGACAGGTAGTGAGGAGCGGCGTTAGTGAGGACAGGTAGTGAGGGGCGGCGTTAGTGAGGACAGGTAGTGAGGGGCGGCGTTAGTGAGGACAGGTAGTGAGGGGCGGCGTTAGTGAGGACAGGTAGTGAGGGGCGGCGTTAGTGAGGACAGGTAGTGAGGAGCGGCGTTAGTGAGGACAGGTAGTGGGGGCGGCGTTAGTGAGGACAGGTAGTGAAGGCGGCGTTAGTGAGGACAGGTAGTGAGGAGCGGTGTTAGTGAGGACAGGTAGTGAGGGGCGGCGTTAGTGAGGACAGGTAGTGAGGGGCGGCGTTAGTGAGGACAGGTAGTGAGGGCGGCGTTAGTGAGGACAGGTAGTGAGGAGCGGGTTAGTGAGGACAGGTAGTGAGGGCGGCGTTAGTGAGGACAGGTAGTGAGGGGCGGCGTTAGTGAGGACAGGTAGTGAGGGGCGGTGTTAGTGAGGACAGGTAGTGAGGGGCGGCGTTAGTGAGGACAGGTAGTGAGGGGCGGCGTTAGTGAGGACAGGTAGTGAGGAGCGGCGTTAGTGAGGACAGGTAGTGAGGGGCGGCGTTAGTGAGGACAGGTAGTGAGGGGCGGCGTTAGTGAAGACAGGTAGTGAGGGGCGGCGTTAGTGAGGACAGGTAGTGAGGGGCGGCGTTAGTGAGGACAGGTAGTGAGGAGCGGTGTTAGTGAGGACAGGTAGTGAGGAGCGGCGTTAGTGAGGACAGGTAGTGAGGGGCGGCGTTAGTGAGGACAGGTAGTGAGGGGCAGCGTTAGTGAGGACAGGTAGTGAGGGGCGCGTTAGTGAGACAGGTAGTGAGGGGCGGCGTTAGTGAGGACAGGTAGTGAGGGGCGGCGTTAGTGAGGACAGGTAGTGAGGAGCGGTGTTAGTGAGGACAGGTAGTGAGGGGCGGCGTTAGTGAGGACAGGTAGTGAGGGGCGGCGTTAGTGAGGACAGGTAGTGAGGGGCAGCGTTAGTGAGGACAGGTAGTGAGGAGCGGTGTTAGTGAGGACAGGTAGTGAGGAGCGGCGTTAGTGAAGACAGGTAGTGAGGGGCGCCGTTAGTGAGGACAGGTAGTGAGGGGCGGCGTTAGTGAGGACAGGTAGTGAGGGGCGGTGTTAGTGAGGACAGGTAGTGAGGGGCGGCGTTAGTGAGGACAGGTAGTGAGGAGCGGCATAAGTGAGGACAGGTAGTGAGGGGCGGCGTTAGTGAGGACAGGTAGTGAGGGGCGGCATTAGTGAGGACAGGTAGTGAGGGGCAGCGTTAGTGAGGACAGGTAGTGAGGAGCGGCATTAGTGAGGACAGGTAGTGAGGAGCGGTGTTAGTGAGGACAGGTAGTGAGGGGCGGCATTAGTGAGGACAGGTAGTGAGGGGCAGCGTTAGTGAGGACAGGTAGTGAGGGGCAGCGTTAGTGAGGACAGGTAGTGAGGAGCGTGTTAGTGAGGACAGGTAGTGAGGAGCGGCGTTAGTGAAGACAGGTAGTGAGGGGCGCCGTTAGTGAGGACAGGTAGTGAGGGGCGGCGTTAGTGAGGACAGGTAGTGAGGGGCGGTGTTAGTGAGGACAGGTAGTGAGGGGCGGTGTTAGTGAGGACAGGTAGTGAGGAGCGCATAAGTGAGGACAGGTAGTGAGGGGCGGCGTTAGTGAGGACAGGTAGTGAGGGGCGGCATTAGTGAGGACAGGTAGTGAGGGGCAGCGTTAGTGAGGACAGGTAGTGAGGAGGGCATTAGTGAGGACAGGTAGTGAGGAGCGGTGTTAGTGAGGACAGGTAGTGAGGGGCGGCGTTAGTGAGGACAGGTAGTGAGGGGCAGCGTTAGTGAGGACAGGTAGTGAGGGGCGGCGTTAGTGAGGACAGGTAGTGAGGAGCGGCATAAGTGAGGACAGGTAGTGAGGAGGCGGCATAAGTGAGGACAGGTAGTGAGGGGCGGTGTTAGTGAGGACAGGTAGTGAGGGGCGGCATAAGTGAGGACAGGTAGTGAGGAGCGGCATAAGTGAGGACAGGTAGTGAGGGGCGGTGTTAGTGAGGACAGGTAGTGAGGGGCGGCGTTAGTGAGGACAGGTAGTGAGGGGCGGCATTAGTGAGGACAGGTAGTGAGGGGCGGCGTTAGTGAAGACAGGTAGTGAGGGGCGGCGTTAGTGAGGACAGGTAGTGAGGAGCGGCATTAGTGAGGACAGGTAGTGAGGAGCGGGTGTAGTGAGGACAGGTAGTGAGGGGGCGTTAGTGAGGACAGGTAGTGAGGGGCGGCGTTAGTGAGGACAGGTAGTGAGGGGCGGCGTTAGTGAGGACAGGTAGTGAGGAGCGGTGTTAGTGAGGACAGGTAGCGAGGGGCGGTGTTAGTGAGGACAGGTAGTGAGGGGCGGCGTTAGTGAGGACAGGTAGAGGCCATCCAGGCAGAGATCCCAGACAGACAGTCACTGACCTGAGAGAGAACAGAGAGCGAGAGAGATCGGGAGTGGAGAGGTAGATCTGAGTGTCATCATCGTATAGGTGATACTTGAGCCATAGCTGGTGATGAGTTTACCCAGTGAGGAGGTATAGATAGAGAAGAGCAGAGGACCTAGGACTGAGCCTTGAGGTACACCGACTGACAGAGGCATTGAAGAGGAGGAATTGCCAGCAAGGGATACTGAGAAGGATCTGTTGGAGAGGTACGATTTTAGCCAGGAGAGGGTGGCATCACAGAGACCAAGAGAGAAGAGGGTCTCGATGAGGAGGGAATGGTCGACTGTATCAAAGGCAGCCGAGAGGTCAAGTAGGATCAGTATGGAGTAGTGGCCGTTGCATTTAGCAGAGAGGAGGTCATTAGTAACCTTTGTGAGAGCGGTTTCTGTTGAGTGTTGGGAGCAAAAGCCAGATTGCAGTGGGTCAAGCAAGTAGTTGGAGGATAGGAAGAGGGTTAAGCGGTCATAGACTAGTCTTTCTAGCAATTTTGACACAAGTGGAAGTAGAGAGACTGGACGTTAGTTTTCCACAGAATTTGGGTCGAGGGAGTGTCACGTTTTCACTGGTTACCCTGGTGGTGAGAGGGATCCAGGCTAGCTCTTCCCTCTCTGGCTCTGGCTATTCTGCATTGTGCTGCTCCTGGGTTTTGCTGTGCTGTTCATGTCTGGGATCACATGTCCTAATTGACCAGACCTGTTCCCTATTAAACAGCAGCAGCACAGAGGCTCATTGCTCTGGCATACGTTCTGATACCTGGTCCTGTGAGTTCTGGTCCCTGTTCCCTGGGTTCAGGTTCCTGGTTCCTGTATTGCTGCATTCCTGCATAGGTATTTTGGTATTTTCTGGGTTATTGATCTCAGCTTTTCTTGACTATCTGTCTGCTCCCAGTACTCTGTTTATTATTGATCTGTTGCCAACCTCTGCTAGTCTGACGTTCCCTCCTGGTTCTGTGTCCTTTTGCTCTAGTCCTGACCATTCTAGCCTTGTTTATGTTCTGTGTATGTATCCAGTACTATTAGTTATTATTGCATAGAGGCCAGTATAAGGACCTCTCTTCAGTTTAGGATCTCCTGTCTGTATATCTTGTTTATCCCTTGCCCTTCCTCTTCTCCTGACTCTATTATTCTTTGTGAGGCTACCATAGTTAGAAGACCATTTCAAGGATCTTCCCCAGTATAGGAATTCCTTTAGATTTATTCTATGCCCTCCTGCCCCTCGTGTTACAGTCTTGTTGTTTACCTGTCTGGAATCTGTATTTTCTATGTCTACTGTATCTGCCTATGTAGCCAGCAGCTAACCTGCCTCAAGGGCTAATTCCCTCCATGAACCAAGGCCCCACGATGGCCCAAGCCAAGGGTCAGTGTGTGACAGGGAGGGTTTCTTGAGAATGGGTGTGATAGTGGCATGAAAGGAGAGGGGAATGAGCCAGAAGAAAGAGACAGGTTGAAAATGTGAGTAAGAGCAGGAGTATAAATAAGGACAGAGAATATAGTAGATGTGAAGGGATAGGATCTAGTGGGCAGGTAGTGGGACGTGTGGAAGACGGTAGAGAATGGATTTCATCATCTGTGGTTGTAGCAAAGAGGCTGAGAGTCGAGGTGGGGTTGGCTGGGGGAGGAGAAGAGATATCTCCTTGTGCTGGGATATTGTTACAGATTGTGATTGTGTTTTCTTTATGAAGTAGTCAGCAAGATCTTGAGCGCTGAGGTTGGATGGGGGAAGTGGCGCAGGTGGGTAGAGGAGCGAGTTGAAGGTTAAGAACAGTCTTCCTGGTTTGTAAAAAAGTGAAGATATAAGAGAGTAGAAGTAAGTTTATTTGGTGAGGTGAAGGGCAGTTGTATAAGAGCGGAGAAGGAACTTATAGTTATGAAGTCAGCTTCGGAGTGGGATTTCTTCCAAGCACGCTCAGCAGCGCGGGAGCATTTCTGAAAGTAGCGCGTCTGCTTAGAGCGCCAAGGCTGAAACTGGCCATGTGGAATTTTATGCAGTTGTTTAGGAGCAAGAGAGTCTAGAGTAGCGGAGAAAGTGTTATTATAGTGGGATGTGACATGGTTGGGACAGGTTATAGTGGGATGTGGCAGGGTCGGGCAGGTTAATGTGGGATGTGGCACAGTCAGGACAGGTTATGGTGGGATGTGGCACAGTCGGGACAGGTTATGATGGGATGTGGCACAGTCAGGACAGGTTATGGTGGGATGTGGCACGGTCGGGACAGGTTATAGTGGGATGTGGCACAGTCGGGACAGGTTATAGTGGGATGTGGCACGGTCAGGACAGGCTATAATGTCATGTGGCACGATCGGGGCAGGTTATGGTGGGATGTGGCACGGTCGGGACAGGTATATGGGGATGTGGCACGGTCGGGACAAGTTATGGGGGATGTGGCACGGTCAGGACAGGTTATGGTGGGATGTGGCACGGTCAGGACAGGTTATGGTTTTAGTGTGGGAGAGGGGACTTTGTATGAGATTGGAGAATTACAGAGGATCCAAGGCCTGGAGATTCCTCCAGGTGCTGGGATGATATGGATGAGATGGAGGAGAGGAAGCTGGTTCCGTTGAAGGGTAGATATTAAAGGAGAGCAGATGGTGGTCAGAAATGGGGAATGGATGGTTGGTGAAGTCTGAAATGGTGCAGAAAACACTAAGTCGATAGAGTGTCCATCACGGTGAGTAGAGGAATCAGTGGACTGTGAGAGGCCAAAGGAGGATGTAATAGAAAGAAGTTTAGCAGTAGCCGGGGCAGAGGGGTTGTTGATGGGAATATTGAAGTCACCTAGAATTAGTGTTGATACATTATTAAATAGAAAAGGAGATGTCCAGGCTGCAAAATTGTGGAGGAACTGGGAGGCTGATCCAGAAGGGCGATAGATAACAGCAACTCAGAGAGGGGGGGGGAGAGAACAGGCGTATACAATGAGCTTCAAAGGAGGAGAAGGACAGAGAGGGGGGAAGGGCAGGTACTGATAGGTGCAGGAGGGAGAAAGCAGGATCCCAACACCACCTCCTTGCTTCTCACCCAGCCTAGGAGTGTGACTAAAATGGAGACCGCTGTGTGTGAGGGCAGCAATGGAGGCCGTGTCAGAGGAGGAGAGCCAGGTTTTAGTTACTGCTAGAAGATTGAAAGCGTTTGAGAGGAACAGGTCATGGACGGTTGTGAGCTTGTCGCAGACTGAACGGGCGTTCCAGAGGGCGCAGGAGAAAGGGATTGAGATCTGTGAGTTAACAGAAATTAGATTATGGGGAGGTTGAGTTCTGCAGGTTTTGCTGCGAGAAAGTAAGCGAGGACTGGAAGGTTTGGGGATTGTTATAGGGTCAGGATTAGGGTTGATGTCACTCGTAGCGAGCAGTAATAGGAGTGTGAGGAAGCATAGGTGAGACTGAGACTTATAGGAGCGCGTGGAGTTTGGGACGCGAGAGACAGATGGGTAAAGGTTCCTGAGGAAATTAAGCAGTTCATGGGAGGCCGGCATTGGGGTAGGAGGAGAGAGGGAGAGATATAAATGGTGTGGGGGTTGTTGCTACATTTACTGTAGGAGAATGCTGAGAGGTTTAGGAAAAGGACAGAAAAACAGAGTTGGGAAATTTATTCTGATTGATTATGGTCACAGGCCAAAAACTGCAAGAGAAACGTGTTTTGCTTGACCCTAAAGAATGTGGTTGCTGGGCTGGGGACAAGATCTGCCTTGTAGATTACTTGGGTGGGAGACCATGCGAGGGGCGAGGGGAGATGAACAAGGGATTGTCTTGTGACCTCATGTAACCATAGGTGCTTGTATAACGTCTGTCTCTATAAAAACTGTGTTATGTTGTCTTTCGGGACTCAGGTTGTGGACTTGATCTCACTGAGTCTGGCCGGTCATTAAAATAATTGCTTCCTGCACAAGTGCTCGTGTCTTCCGTTATTCAGTGACAGAATTCCCATTACACTAACTCTGCTGTCAGGTCTGTGCCAGTTTAACCTCTAAATGCCCAACTTGACCTCGTGTTTCCATTCTGCCCCCGGCACACACAGGAGGGACAGAGGCCTTGCAGTAATTTCCCGGCCTCCTGCCGGGCGGCACCGGGTCCTGCCAGGTCTCTGCCTTCACGCACTGGTCCTGGGTGTAGAGAGTACCTTGCAGTTCTTCTCCCAGAAGGACTTGGGGAGGAGGGAGATGGTGAGGTGGGACTTGATGAGTCGGGGTGAGCGAACGGATTCAAGCTTCTGGGATCCTGGAGGGGGAGAGAATGAATGAATAGTAATTACCTCTATCTAAGCACAGCCCCGAGTTTGCAATATCGGCATCGCCACCTCCTGGATGCAGATAAAATTACTGCATCAATAATGTATCTGCTTCAAAAACATTGCTTAGGGTTAGGTTTAATATTTGTGCACATTTAGGGGTTAACCCTGCCCTAATCCTAACCCTAACCGTAACCAACTCACCAACCGGCTCTGCTCCTTCTTTTATAAATTACATCATAATATGAAGCAGAATCACTTGGTTAAGGTGAGGGTAACCCTAACAATAACCCTAACCCTAAAACAAGAACAAATACTGACCCTAAACCTAACCCTAACATAAAAAAGGAGAAAACCAACGCGCGTGTGATGCCAAGCTGCACCAAAAAGCGACACTAGTGCATTCACTATTTGCATTAGAAACAGCAGATTGACGAGTGGAGCCGGCTCTGCCGGGCGGTGCACCCCGAGCACTAACCAGACACCGTGACTGGAATGCATGAGCGAGGGTTACGGCGTGTAATATGAGCATTAGCAAAATGTGTCAAAACAAGCAGCCCTGCACAGCCAGCAGACTAACACCCACAAAACCAATTGTGAGCTCTGCAGACAAGGAATCAAAGACCAGCACCTTTATACTCCAAGCCATACCTGGGGGTGTGAATCCTGGTGCAAAGAACTCCAGCATGGGCACCTTGTTGAAGATGGCATCTCTCCGACACTTCTCGGTGTCCCCATCTGCGAGGATGATGTCCACGATCTCACTTATCCATGTGGTGCCTGTGTGTGTGTGAAGAGAGAAGTCACCAAGAAGAGCCACATGGGGATCTACGGCACCAAGAATGGAGGCCATCTGGTATCACGGATAAACACTGGCCAGGTACTTACTACTTTCATGCAATAGTCTGGAGGCAACCTGACCTAAGACTGCAAGGTGCCACGAAAGGAGACGGACGGGTACCAGACCTGGGGTTATGGTATCAAATCTCTTATCCACCACTGATAGAGGCCAACAACCTGCTGGACTCGGACATGCCATAGAAGAGACCGGCACGTACCTGCCCCCTCATGTGTGGCTGTGACTCGGAAGGTAACATGTACGTGCACCAGCTGGTACCTGACTTGGGGTAGCTGGATATTAAGATGTCATCTTCCCTGGCCTGGAACGAATCGATCCGCTCCCAATTTTGACTGAAGGCATAGACCATGGGGACCCCTCGGACCAGCGCCAAGTCTCTGCGATGCCATTCTATGGATTCAGCCATCCTGGAGACCAAGAACGAGAAAAACAGGTTACAACGAAACCCTTAGCTGCCCCTTTGCTCTGTCCTGCACCCTCTCCTCGTTCTGCTCCATTTCTCCGGTCCCTCTCTTACCCCGGTCTATTTCTACTTCAATGAGCTCTTTGGGTCTCTTTGCTGGATGATTTTACACCCGTTCTATCAATGCGTCCCTCTCCTCACTTTGCACTCGTCGCCCCCCTCTCTGTGTTAAAGAATGCATTTTCTGGACTCCTCGCTCCCCGGCTGGCCCCCTGCCGCCCCCAAAATCCCATCCTGATGCTGACCCGCACATATACGTTCTATTCATTACAAGGAATCGGCCAGGGATTCTTCACAGCGTGGGGGCTTATTCACTAAACTGTGAAGTATCTGAAATGGAAACTAAATTCAATCCCTTTACCACGTCACCTTATACCATCCCCGGCATTCAATCCCTTTACCGCGTCACTTTATACCATCCCCGGCATTCAATCCCTTTACCGCTTCACTTTATACCATCCCCTGCATTTAATCCCTTTACCGCATCAATTTATACCATCCCTGGCATTCAATCCCTTTACCGCATCACCTTATACCATCCCCCACATTCAATCCCTTTACCGCATCACCTGATACCATCCCCATCATTCAATCCCTTTACTGCGTCACTTTATACCATCCCCCGCATTCAATCCCTTTACCGCATCACCTGATACCATCCCCCACATTCAATCCCGTTACCGCATCACCTGATACCATCCCCATCATTCAATCCCTTTACCGCTTCACTTTATACCATCCCCGCATTCAATCCCTATACTGCGTCACCTTATACCATCCCTGGCATTCAATCCCTTTACCGCATCATCTTATACCATCTACATCATTCAATCCCTTTACCGCATCACCTTATACCATCCCCGGCATTCATTTTTATTGTGTATTTTTATCTTTTCCGCATACCTGTAGGTTTCTCGCAGGGTTTAACCCTTCTTCGGTCGTTGTGTTTTTCTGTATCCAGGGCACGGGCTGCTCACACCTTGGCACCCGGTACCTTCCACACGGAGGTGAGAGGTGACTTTGCAGCCGGTTTTAGGGAGGAGGTGGTGGAGTGTTTTTGGATTGGCTTGGGAGGGAGAGCAAACAGAGGCTCAGGTCAGAGGTAGGAAACGCTGTGCATGTAATGTAAAGATATCCCTCCCATTCCATGCTGTGTAAGAGCCGTTTTGCCGGGATTATTAGGGAGGGATTGGCTGAGCTCATCATGTTCATGGTGTTAATCTGATAAATAATGGGTTTCCAGCACGCTGCCCTCGTGTGTCTGTAACCTGATCACACCGGCCTGCGGATTAATAAAATCTCTATCATGTAACCGTGGAGCATTATCTTTTTTTATATCAGTTTATGACACAGATGGTGTGAGGTGCGGCTCATTAAATTATTTCCAGAGAGCCAAGCGCTGCCGCCAAGTGACCAGCTAAAGGGGCCAATCACAAAGCGCCGAAATGCATACGATTTGGCCCATTTTGGAGCAAAAAGGAAAATATAAACCTCATTCTACGGATCAAACCCAAGTCATGAGATGTAAAATAATCTTATGTAGAGTGAGTCAAATCCATAATCTGGAAAGAAAGGGGATTGTGGGATAAATGTTAATCTCATCTTGATCATTTTGACGGTTAGCCCCTATTTTTCATTCCCAGGGTTTTGCTACATTGTGTATTGTTAATCAGATGCTTGGCATTATACCTCAGGTACCTGCTGTGTCCATTTTGGAGCAATTCGTAGATTCAATTTTGGCGAAAATCCGGTCATTTTGCTGCAATTTCGGAGCAATTTGGGGTTCTGTGAATAGTCCCATCAATAGCTTCCAATGGGGCAGTTTCAGTGCTGGCAAATTGCACTGTATTTCACTGTGAATTCCCAGTATTTGGTGACAGCTTTGTGACACGAAATTGCACCGTGTGGAGTAATGCAACGTCCGGGGCCATTTCAGAGGATAGTGACTAACCTTTTAAAACTGTGCACTGTCACCCTACGACACTGAGAATCTACCCATTCACAGAGACCCTGAGAGTCTGTCCACTCTCAGAGACCCTGACAATCTGCCTATTCACGGAGACCTTGGAAATCTGTTTCTTCACGGAGATCCTGAGAGTCTGCTCATTCATGCTGAGAATCTGCCCATTCACGGAGACCCAGAGACTAGAGTCTGCCTGTCACGAACCCCAGGATGGCAGGGCAGAGGTTCTGTTGTTTGGGAGGGGGTGGTCGGGCATTTGTTATGCGAGAATAATGTTATTATCTGCTGATCAGATTAGTCATCCAGTAACCCTGCTCTCAGGAGTGTGTTAATATCTGTTTATGTTTGAGGAGCTGTTAATCTTCGTTGTCAGACAAACACTGCCTGTTATCTGTGGTTTTAAACTGTAATCTGTTTGTCAATTGTTATGTCATTGTCTTAACTCGTTTAGAAAGGTTAAGTAATGTTCTCATTGTCTGTACCTAAATCTAATTATGTTTAAGTTAAACCTCCCCTAAAAGATGTTTTGATTTTGTGAATGTAAATGACTCCTGTTTGAACACATGAATATCTGTGCTTGTCCCCAATAAAACCAGTTCTATTTCTGTAGTAGAATTGTACAGCTGAAACAGGAAACGTAGCAGCAGAATCACGAACTGAGACAGTGAGCCAAACCAAGAAGACACGGACACTGCACAGGGAAACATCAGTTAATTAACCAGCTGTTGTTAGGTGTAGTGCCACACTGTATATACCACCACCAAAACTTCAAGGCCAATACCAGAAAACAGTGGTTTCCTAGTACATATCTGGTACAGCGTAAAGCTGCTTATGAAGCTTTGGTGTCTCTCACAATCGGCAGCCCATAGAATGGATGTACATGAAAACATGAAACATCATAGTGTAGATCATCTTTGACATGGGGAATGTTCTATAGACTCACAAATAGAGAGCCCCAACACTGGCTTTGAGTGGGTATATGCCTTGGTTTGTTGTTTTACCTGAGAAGAAAGAAAAAAACAAACCGTATGGTGTGTATGACCGTATCACAGAGCTCCACAGCAATAAAACTCACAGTAATGTGCAGTGTGTATGAGCGTATCATAGAGCTCCACAGCAATAAAACTCACAGTAATGTGCAGTGTGTATGAGCGTATCATAGAGCTCCACAGCAATAAAACTCACAGTAATGTGCAGTGTGTATGAGCGTATCATAGAGCTCCACAGCAATAAAACTCACAGTAATGTGCGGTGTGTATGAGTGTATCACAGAGCTCCACAGCAATAAAACTCAGTAATGTGCGGTGTGTATGAGCGTATCACAGAGCTCCACAGCAATACAACTCACAGTAATGTGCAGTGTGTATGAACGTATCACAGAGCTCCACAGCAATAAAACTCACATTTATGTGCAGAATGTATGAGCGTATCACAGAGCTCCGCAGCAATGAAACGGTGTATGGATTGGGTACTGAAAATGAGAATGTTATGTTTTTTTTTAATGATGGCGTTATTATAATGTATTATGTGTCCACATCAGCCGCTGGGGTCAAGGAGGAGTCTGGAGGAGGAGCTGAATCCTTCTGCTGCTGCGGCTGCCCCTCTGTCTGGACAGTCGGAACGAGCATCGCGGGAGCTGGCGGCAGGTCGCAGCCCATGGACACTGGTGTCCGAGAGTGTGCGGACATTTCTAACTCCTGGTGGCACTACGCTCTAGGTGGCCGCCTAGCGGCAGCGCCGGCCCTACCTGGGAGTCTGCTCGTTCACCGAGACCCTTAAAATCTGCCCATTCATGTTAAAACATTTAAAATCCTCCCATTCCCTGAGACCCTGAGAATCTGTCCTATTCCCCCAAAATGCTGAGAAAGTGTCGGTTCACCCTGAGCACCTGTTCACTCGCTGCGGGATTCAAACTCATGTCTGCAGATTCGCTGCCAAATACAGGCAAATTGACAGAAATACGGCGCAATTCACCAGGATTCGCCGGAAACAAAATCGTCTCATAGAGAAGTAACGATTCGTCTAATCACAGAATTGCACCGAAACTGCAGAGAAATGACCTGATTTCAGTTCGACAGGTTTAAACAGGCCAATCTAATAGGGTTTTAATAAATGGAATCTCTTAAACTTTTTTTTTAAAATATATATTATTTTTATGCAAAATCCCATTTTTCCTAAAAGATGTTTTTTTATTTTGTAACAAATGTTTTTATTAGACACATTTTAATACATTTTTATTGATTAAAACTCCTATTAAGAGAATAGAAGGCTTCCTCCCCCCTCCCCCATTCAATGGAATTGGTTGAGGCAATTCTGGCACAATTCGGCTGTTTTCACTGACGTCCAATAACTGCTTTGGTGACTCCATCGTCTGCAAAGTATGGTGACCATTCGATAAATAGTAAATTCACTGTATTTTCACTGAAATGAAAAGCTGCGAGACTGCGTGTAATTTTGTTGCACGGTGAATAGACAATTCTGATACGGCGCTGCGCGGTTACTGAGGGGGGGTTAGAATGGTCACTGTACGAAGCCAAGGGAGCTGTGTCAATGCATTGATCAGACAGACGTATCGACAGACAGACGGACACAGACATAACTACAGACAGACAGAAATACAGTATATCGACAGACAGACGGGCACAAATATATCTACAGACAGACAGAAATACAGTATATCGACAGACAGACGGACACAGACATAACTACAGACAGACAGAAATACAGTATATCGACAGACAGACGGGCACAAATATATCTACAGACAGACAGAAATACAGTATATCGACAGACAGACGGACACAAATATATCTACAGACAGACAGAAATACAGTATATAGACAGACGGACACAAATATATCTACAGACAGACAGAAATACAGTATATCGACAGACAGACGGACACAGACATAACTACAGACAGACAGATGCTGTATAGATAAAAGTTAAGCTGCCCCTTTAAGAAGCTGCGGCAGAAAGTGCAGAGTCACGGTGCGCCCTGTGAATCGATAAAGTCGTTCCTCGCTCAGGCTGCCTGACCGGACGCTGTAACATGCACAGATCCAATATATACCATGACCTTATACACACTCTGTATCTGCCAGGTGACCCTGAGAACCTGCCCAATCACCCTGACACCGAGAATCCGCACGATCACCTGGAGACCCTGACAATCTGCCCGATCATCCGGAGACCCTGACAATCTGCCCATACAGCCTGAGACGCAGAGACCGGAGCCCTCCGCAGAGACAAGATCCCCCCACAGAAACCGGAGCCCAAAATCTGTTCTACCAAATCAGTAAACATCTATACTATAAAAGAGTAAGCTAAAAACTGTCCGTCGCCAAAACCCTACTGCGCATGCGCGACGGACATTTGAAAGCGGCCGTTAGAACACACAGGTAGCTGCGCGTGCCGGCCGCGTGAAAAAAAAAAAAAAAAAACGTCACGAGCCGCGCGCAGCTACCCGTGTGTTTACACGGCCAGATGCCCCAATCCTCCAGCGGTGACCGTCCTCCGGCTGCCGCTGGCTGCTCGGCGGGCCTCCAGGCTCAGGCGAGCCCCCGGCTTGGTTTGGGCCTACAGGCCCAGCCGAGCCGGGGACTCGCCTAAGCCTAGAGGCCCGCCGAGCAGCCAGCGAGAGCCGGAGGACGGTCACTGCTGGAGGATCGGGGCCAAAGTTCCCAAAACATAGTCCCCATAATCGGCCCTGAGCTCCAGCGGTGACCTCCTCCGGCCGAGCAGGCTGCTAGGCGGGCCTCCAGGCTCAGGCGAGCCCCCGGCTTGGTTTGGGCCTACAGGCCCAGCCGAGCCGGGGACTCGCCTAAGCCTAGAGGCACGCCGAGCAGCCAGCGACAGCCGGAGGAGGTCACCGCTGGAGGATCGGGGCCAAAGTTCCCAAAACATAGTCCACCAAATCGGCCCTGAGCTCCAGCGGTGACCTCCTCCGGCCGAGCAGGCTGCTAGGCGGGCCTCCAGGCTCAGGCGAGCCCCCGGCTTGGTTTGGGCCTACAGGCCCAGCCGAGCCGGGGACTCGCCTAAGCCTAGAGGCCGGCCGAGCAGCCTGCTCGGCCGGAGGAGGTCACCGCTGGAGCTCAGGGCCGATGTTGCCTAACACATACTCACCTACATCGGCCCTTAGCTCCTCCAGCGATGGCGGTCCCGCTTCCAGCATCCGCTCTCTCTCCGTTGTTCGCCGGAATGACGTCACGAAAGCCTTTGACCCCGGGGGTCAAAGGCTTTCGTGACGTCATCCTGGCGAGCAACGGAGAGAGAGAGGACGCTGGAAGCGGGACCGCCATCGCTGGAGGAGCTAAGGGCCGATGTAGGTGAGTATGTGTGGAACCGGTGGAGGACTCGAGGCCGATGTAGGTGAGTATGTGCTCTACACACACACACCCTGCTTGCTCGGCCGGTATCCAAGCTTAGGCGAGCCCCCGGCTTGGCTTGGGCCTAGAGGCCCTGCCGAGCCGGGGACTCGCCTGAGCATGGAGGCCGGTCGAGTTGCATGCTCGGGCGTCCTCCAGGCTCAGGCGAGTCCCCGGCTCGGCTGGGCCTCTAGGCCCACGCCAAGCCGGGGGCTCGCCTAAGCTTGGATACCGGCCGAGTAAGCAGGGTGGGTGTGGAGAGCACATACTCACCTACATTAGCCCTGAGCTCCAGCGGTGACTGTCCTCCGGCTGTCGCAGGCTGCTCGGCCGGCCTCCAGGCTCAGGCGAGCCCCCGGCTTGGCCCTACAGGCCCAGCCGAGCCGGGGGCTCGCCTAAGCCTGTAGGCCGGCCGAGCAGCCTGCGACAGCCACCGCTGAGGCTCCGGGCCAATGTAGGGGGATGTTGCCTACACATACTCACCTACATCGGCCCTTAGCTCCTCCAGCGATGGCGGTCCCGCTTCCAGCGTCTTCTCTCTCTCTCCGTTGGTCGCCGGTATGACGTCACGAAAGCCTTTGACGGTCAAAGGCTTTCGTGACGTCATCCCGGCGACCAACGGAGAGAGAGAGAGAGAACGCTGGAAGCGGACCGCCATCGCTGGAGGGCTGATGTAGGTGAGTATATCCACGAGCTGGGGGCCAATATCCACGTGCTGGGGCAGTATCCACGAGCTGGGGCAATATCCACGTGCTGGGGCAGTATCCACGTGCTGGGGCAGTATCCACGAGCTGGGGCAATATCCACGTGCTGGGGCAGTATCCACGTGCTGGGGCAATATCCACGTGCTGGGGCAGTATCCACGAGCTGGGGCAGTATCCACGAGCTGGGGCAATATCCACGTGCTGGGGCAATATCCACGTGCTGGGGCAATATCCACAAGCTGGGGCAGTATCCACGTGCTGGGGCAGTATCCACGTGCTGGGGCAGTATCCACATGCTGGGCAATATCCACGTGCTGGGGCAATATCCACGAGCTGGGGCAATATCCACGTGCTGGGGCAGTATCCACGTGCTGGGGCAGTATCCACGTGCTGGGGCAATATCCACAAGCTGGGGCAGTATCCACGTGCTGGGGCAGTATCCACGTGCTCGGGCAATATCCACGTGCTGGGGCAGTATCCACGTGCTGGGGCAGTATCCACGAGCTGGGGCAGTATCCACGTGCTGGGGCAGTATCCACGAGCTGGGGCAGTATCCACGTGTTGGGGCATATATCCATGAGCAGGGGCAGTATAAACGCAAAACAGAATAAACGCCACAGAGCCGAGCACAATAAAAACGCGACAGAGCCGAGCACAATAAAAACGCCACAGAGCCGAGCACAATAAAAACGCCACAGAGCCGAGCACAGTACCATAGACGGCACAGAGCCGAGCACAACAGAATAAACGGCACAGAGCACAGAACCAAGCACAATGCACCACACTTATCAATAGACTGCCCTCTGGGCAGGCTTTACACCTAGTCTATCCTATAAAAGGATAAGGTCCGGCGTGTCCGTCGCCAAAAAACGGACTGCACATGCGCGCAGCCACAGGGTGCTGTGGCGGTTGGATGCGCGCGCAGCCGGGTGCGCGCGTGCCATCTGTCGCAGCACGCCCAAAGCGTCCTACGGAGGTTGGCTGCGCGCGCATCCAACCTCCGTAGGATGCTTTGGGCGTGCTGCGGCGGGTGGCGCGCGCGCACCCGGCTGCGCACGCATCCAACCGCCACAGCCTGTTACGGAGGTTGCCACGCGCCTCCCGCCGCAGGACCACCAATGTTGGAAGGGCGCGAAAACGCCACAGAGCACTGAGCCCAGCACCGAGCCCAGAGCCCAGCACCGAGCCCAAAGCCCAGCACCGAGCACAGAGCCCAGCACCGAGCACAGAGCCCAGCACCGAGCCCAGAGCCCAGCACCGAGCCCAGAGCACAGCACCGAGCCGAGCGCAGAGCCGAGCGCAGAGCCGAGCACCTGAGCGCAGAGCCCAGCACCTGAGCCCAGCACAGAGCCAAGCCCAGCACAGAGCCCAGCACCTGAGCGCAGAGCCCAGCACCTGAGCGCAGAGCCCAGCACCTGAGCGCAGAGCCAAGCGCAGAGCCCAGTACCTGAACACAGCCCAGCGCCGAGCCCAGCACAGAGCCCAGCAACTGAGCGCAGAGCCAAGCCCAGCGCAGAGCCCAGTACCCGAGCGCAGAGCCCAGCACTGAGCAGAGCGCCAAGCAGAGCACAATAGACGGCACAGAGCAGAGCACAACCCATTAAAGGCACAGAGCAGAGCACAACCCATTAAAGGCACAGAGCAGAGCACAACCCATTAAAGGCACAGAGCAGAGCACAATAAACGGTACAGAGCTGAGCTAAAAAAAATATAAAATATCCTAGTTCACGATATGCCGGCATTCAGTGTAGATATATCCTGCTATCAATTTCGCTGCACCACTGTAAGTGGTCTTATAGACATAGACTACATCCGACCCATAATATATACATACATCCTTTCCTCCTTATTGGAGGACCTATCATTAATAAGCCATTACTCATATAACTAGAAGATTGATTATCTTTTACCTGGTGGATGTTTTTCCCAAGCGTACACATACACTCCACACTCATAGAGTTTCACATAATTTCCATAGAACTAGCGCTTCCCCCTCCCCTATTTCGTGCATAGCACATATATTACATTACCACAGTTGTGGTACACTCCACTCATTTATAGAAGTTGCGAGAGCCACATTTCCCATAATAGGTCCCTCCTTTATATAACTCTGCCCATATTTCAGGCTATATCACTTATTGTAGGACAATGTTCATCCAACCTTTCCCTATATACCTTTCTTTAGGGTTATACAGCTTTGGAACCCAATATTTAATGTACTCCTTACACTCTATAGAGCTTCACAGGGTTAATTTTTTACATAACCAGTGGCTCTCCTCTCCTTTCTCATATAGCACCCATATCTTTTACTTTGGATTTGTTGTACACTATTCATTTTACTTTGTTGTTATAGCTACCTTCCCACAAATAGGTTCTACTTTTATGCAACTTGGCCCATACTATAGGCCATATCACATTTTTGTAGTATAATATAAAGTAAGCATGTTCCCTAGATATTATCCCTGATGGATATATAGTTTTGAACCTACCATACACACAATTATAATTACTGTACTTTTTGGTTTGTACATTCACTTTAATTCATTCACATAATTTTCACATTAAGTTTAATCCCTTTTATTTATTTACAAGGTGGAAAGCCTGCCCAGAGGGCAGTCTATTGTGGATATACTGCCCCTGCTCGTGGATATTGCCCCAGCACGTGGATACTGCCCCAGCTCGTGGATATTGCCCCAGCATGTGGATACTGCCCCAGCACGTGGATATTGCCCCCGCTCCTGGATATTGCCCCCAGCTCCTGGATATTGCCCCAGCTCGTGGATACTGCCCCAGCATGTGGATATTGCCCCCCAGCTCCTGGATATTGCCCCGCAGCTTCTGGATATTGCCCCCCAGCTCCTGGATATTGCCCCAGCACGTGGATACTGCCCCAGCACGTGGATATTGCCCCAGCTCGTGGATATTGGCCCCCAGCTCGTGGATATTGCCCCAGCACGTGGATACTGCCCCAGCACGTGGAAACTGCCCCAGCACGTGGATATTGCCCCAGCTCCTGGATATTGCCCCCAGCTCATGGATATTGCCCCCAGCTCATGGATATTGCCCCAGCTCATGGATATTGTCCCCCAGCTCATGGATATTGCCCCCAGCTCCTGGATACTGCCCCCCAGCTCGTGGATATTGCCCCAGCTCGTGGATACTGCCCCAGCACGTGGATACTGCCCCAGCACGTGGATATTGCCCCCAGCTCGTGGATATTGCCCCCAGCTCGTGGATATTGCCCCAGCACGTGGATATTGCCCCAGCACGTGGATACTGCCCCAGCACGTGGATATTGCCCCAGCTCGTGGATATTGCCCCCCAGCTCATGGATATTGCCCCCAGCTCATGGATTTTGCCCCCAGCTCATGGATATTGTCCCCCAGCTCATGGATATTGTCCCCCAGCTCCTGGATATTGCCCCCCAGCTCATGGATACTGCCCCCCACTCATGGATACTGCCCCCTAGCTCATGGATATTGCCCCCCAGCTCATGGATATTGCCCCCCAGCTCATGGATACTGCCCCCCAGCTCATGGATACTGCCCCCAGCTCATGGATACTGCCCCCCAGCTCATGGATATATTGCCCCCCAGCTCATGGATATACTGCCCCAGCTCATGGATATACTGCCCCCAGCTCATGGATATTGCCCCCCAGCTCATGGATATACTGCCCCCAGCTCATGGATATACTGCCCCCCAGCTCATGGATATACTGCCCCCAGCTCATGGATATTGCCCCCAGCTCATGGATATACTGCCCCCAGCTCATGGATATTGCCCCCCAGCTCATGGATATACTGCCCCCAGCTCATGGATATTGCCCCCAGCTCATGGATACTGCCCCCAGCTCATGGATATACTGTCCCCGGCTCATGGATATACTGCCCCCAGCTCATGGATATACTGCCCCCAGCTCATGGATATACTGCCCCCAGCTCATGGATATACTGCCCCCAGCTCATGGATATTGCCCCCCAGCTCATGGATATACTGCCCCCAGCTCATGGATATTGCCCCCCAGCTCATGGATATACTGCCCCCCAGCTCATGGATATACTGCACCCCAGCTCATGGATATTGCCCCCCAGCTCATGGATATACTGCCCCCCAGCTCATGGATACTGCCCCCGCTCATGGATATTGCCCCCCAGCTCATGGATATACTGCCCCCAGCTCCTGGATATTGTCCCCAGCTCATGGATATTGCCCCCCAGCTCATGGATATTGCCCCCCAGCTCGTGGATATTGCCCCCCAAGCTCTCATGGATATATGCCCCAGATCAGACCCCAGACCAGACATGGGGTGGCTGTTCGAATGCTCTATCGGCATTCGAACAGCCGCCCCATGAGCTCCGCGCCATACTTACCTTTCCGAGCGGCGCCGGGGAAGTGAAAGTTTCCCCGCCTCCGGTCGTTGAAGGACCCAAGCCTCCCACGTGACCGGGGCTTGGGTCCTTCAAAGAGCGGAAGCGAGGGAACTTTCAGTTCCCCGGCGCCGCTCGGAAAGGTAAGTATGGCTCGGGGGTTGGATGCGCGCGGCAGCCGGGTAGAGTCTGCGAGCGCAGCCTCTACCCGGCTGCTGTGTGCATCTTGTAACCGCGCGGCGAGCACACAGCCGGCTCGTGCCGCGGCGGTTGCATGCGCGCGCAACCAACCGCCGCTGGTTGCGCGCGCATGCGCAGAGTAAGGCTTGGCGACGGACACG
>RXON01004000.1:0-36578 GCA_009667805.1 Leptobrachium leishanense | reverse complement strand
GCTGTGGTCGGGAAACCCTCGCCACAAAATTGCGCTATAAGCTAGAAAAACCTTGAATCCAGTTACCAAAGGTCTATGGCAAAGTCTTCGCTTGGTCCTTATCCTTGCCCCCGGGCAAGGAATCAACACCTGGACGATCAATTGTTTCCCTATCCGAAGAAAAACCAAAGTCATAACATCAACATATTCACCTTTCCAAATTTCTCCTTAATGTCATTAAAGACCTGTAGGCCCATTGGACATAAACCACAAGCCCCATAAGAGCCTACCGCAGACCAACTGCACCAGGCACAGGAATACCACTAGCGAGTGGCGCAGGAACATTTACCGCAGCAGGTACCGAAGGTCAACCACCGCATCCAACGGGGAAGCCCCAGCTGCAAGCGCCGCCTCCACCGAGCACAGCAGGATCCTGCACAGGAGCAGAAGCAGGCCCCAAACATTGTGAAAGAGCAGACTCAGGGGCTCCCATCCCAGCGGAACCAGGCGCAAAATTAACAGACGCCGCGCCCCCAGCAACAGCATGCCCAGCTGAACCCAGCGACGCTTGCGCACGTGACGCAGCAACCGACCCATCCTGCCAGTGCCTAATAGCCGCAACCAGGGTCTCTATTAACCCCGTCGTCACCCCACTAGCCCAGCCAGACGCATCAGTGCCCGAAAGGCCCAGCGATCCAAGCACCGCACCCCCAAAACCCGACGCACCAGCCGCCAGCATGGATGATCCTCCAGCAGCCCTGGGACAGCAGTCAAAGGTGGATCCAGCGATGGTCGCCCAGAAACAGCACCTCCACTGATATTAGGCATCCACCGCAAACCTCCAGATCCAGAATCCAAGCCACCCCTCGGAAGAGAGCGCTGTAAACGACCATTCCGACCTATAAAGCCACCAACCGAAGTGCTAGGTAAGGGGCGCCGATCTGTCCACAGCCACCGGTATGACACTGGTCCTCACCAGCATGGCCAGCACCATCCGCTTGTTGCTCCTACCAACCACTGCACCTAAAACCAGAGGGGAAAAAACCTGCAGCAGCAGCACGCACCATGCTCACCCTCCGCCACAATCCAGAACGCAGCTCACGAAGCAGCGTATCTAAGACGATAAACCCCTCAGATGACCAGGGAAACGGCGTCCTGCACCTCAGCTTCACCATCACACCTCTGAACTCCGAGGCCTCGGGCTTAACCGAACTGGGGGCTTAGAGTGCCGTTCCCTCTGCCACTGGTGGGGCTCCTCAGGAGACTGTTCAGGGGCCGGCACCAAAGTCTTGTACAGCAAGTCCTGCAAAATGAAACCTCGAGCAGCAGAATGCACCCTGTAATGATGTGTATGCTTCATATTATATATTAAATATATCATAATTATGCCTAGTTCATTCAGCATGTTAGGAAACAGTTAACAGTCATGTGATCCGGGGGCGGGGAGTGGCAGCCATTGTAAGATGATGCTGCTGAGTAAAATCTTTTCTTATCAAGCTCCTTGTTGTCTGCCAATACTTCAGTGGATTCATCACATGGTACCAGGAGTGGGGTCAGAGAGACATAGCAGCAAACAGAAACACAAAGAGCATTCCTTCCCTGGATTTAGAATCAGGGAACATATCAGAAAATTAATCAAAATAAAGAGCTGATAAAACTTGTGTTTACAGTCCTAGATACAGCAAATGGACTGATCAACAAAAAGCAGCTCATTCCTGATATGTGGGACACAAAAAGCAGCTCATTTGCTGATATGTGTGAGACAAAAAGCAGCTCATTTCCTGATATATGTGAGATAAAAAGCAGCTCATTTCCTGATATATGTGAGACAAAAAGCAGCTCATTTGCTGATATATGTGAGAGACAAAAAGCAGCTCATTTCCTGATATGTGTGAGACAAAAAGCAGCTCATTTCCTGATATGTGTGGGACAAAAAGCAGCTCATAAGCTGATATGTGGGACACAAAAAGCATCTCATAAGCTGATATGTGTGAGTTAAAAAGCAGCTCATTTCCTGATATGTGTGACACAAAAAGCAACTCATAAGCTGATATGTGGGACACAAAAAGCAGCTCATAAGCTGATATGTGGGACACAAAAAGCATCTCATAAGCTGATATGTGTGAGTTAAAAAGCAGCTCATTTCCTGATATGTGTGAGCCAAAAAGCAGCTCATTTCCTGATGTGTGAGATAAAAAGCAGCTCATAAGCTGATATGTGTGAGACAAAAAGCATCTCATAAGCTGATATGTGGGACACAAAAAGCATCTCATAAGCTGATATGTGTGAGATAAAAAGCAGCTCATATCCTGATATGTGTGAGACAAAAAGCATCTCATAAGAAACATAGAAACATAGAAAAATGTCGGCAGATAAGAACCTTTCGGCCCATCTAGTCTGCCCAATTACATGGATACTTTACCTGGATTTATCTTTTGTTTAGGATAGCCTTATGCCTATCCCATGCTTGCTTAAATTCAATTACTGTTTTGTAAGCAGCAGCTCATTTCCTGATATGTGTGACACAAAAAGCCGCTCATAAGCTGATATGTGTGAGATAAAAAGCAGCTCATTTCCTGATGTGTGACACAAAAAGCAGCTCATTTCCTGATATGTGTGAGTTAAAAAGCAGCTCATTTCCTGATATGTGTGAGTTAAAAAGCAGCTCATTTCCTGATATGTGTGAGTTAAAAAGCCGCTCATAAGCTGATATGTGGGAAACAAAAAGCAGCTCATAAGCTGATATGTGTGAGACAAAAAGCAGCTCATTTCCTGATATGTGTGACACAAAAAGCAGCTAATAAGCTGATATGTGGGAAACAAAAAGCAGCTCATAAGCTGATATGTGTGAGACAAAAAGCAGCTCATTTCCTGATATGTGTGACACAAAAAGCAGCTCATAAGCTGATATGTGGGACACAAAAAGCATCTCATAAGCTGATATGTGTGAGTTAAAAAGCAGCTCATAAACTGATATGTGTGACACAAAAAGCCGCTCATAAGCTGATATGTGGGACACAAAAAGCATCTCATAAGCTGATATGTGTGAGATAAAAAGCAGCTCATTTCCTGATATGTGTGACACAAAAAGCAGCTAATAAGCTGATATGTGGGAAACAAAAAGCAGCTCATAAGCTGATATGTGGGACACAAAAAGCATCTCATAAGCTGATATGTGTGAGACAAAAAGCAGCTCATTTCCTGATATGTGAGACAAAAAGCAGCTCATAAGCTGATATGTGGGACACAAAAAGCATCTCATAAGCTGATATGTGGGACACAAAAAGCAGCTCATAAACTGATATGTGTGAGTTAAAAAGCAGCTCATAAACTGATATGTGGGACACAAAAAGCATCTCATAAGCTGATATGTGTGGGACAAAAAGCATCTCATAAGCTGATGTGTGAGACAAAAAGCAGCTCATTTCCTGATATGTGTGAGATACAAAGCAGCTCATTTCCTGATATGTGTGCGACAAAAAGCAGCTCATTTCCTGATATGTGTGAGACAAAAAGCAGCTCATTTCCTGATATGTGTGAGACAAAAAGCAGCTCATTTCCTGATATGTGTGAGACAAAAAGCAGCTCATTTCCTGATATGTGTGAGACAAAAAGCAGCTCATTTGCTGATATGTGTGAGACAAAAAGCAGCTCATTTGCTGATATGTGTGAGACAAAAAGCAGCTCATATCCTGATATGTGTGGGACAAAAAGCATCTCATAAGCTGATATGTGTGAGACAAAAAGCAGCTCATTTCCTGATATGTGTGACACAAAAAGCAGCTCATAAACTGATATGTGGGACACAAAAAGCATCTCCTAAGCTGATATGTGGGACACAAAAAGCATCTCCTAAGCTGATATGTGGGACACAAAAAGCATCTCATAAGCTGATATGTGTGGGACAAAAAGCATCTCATAAGCTGATATGTGTGGGACAAAAAGCAGCTCATTTCCTGATATGTGTGAGACAAAAAGCAGCTCATTTGCTGATATGTGTGAGACAAAAAGCAGCTCATTTGCTGATATGTGTGAGACAAAAAGCAGCTCATATCCTGATATGTGTGGGACAAAAAGCATCTCATAAGCTGATATGTGTAAGACAAAAAGCAGCTCATTTCCTGATATGTGTGACACAAAAAGCAGCTCATAAACTGATATGTGGGACACAAAAAGCATCTCATAAGCTGATATGTGTGGGACAAAAAGCATCTCATAAGCTGATATGTGTGAGACAAAAAGCAGCTCATTTCCTGATATGTGTGAGACAAAAAGCAGCTCATTTCCTGATATGTGTGAGACAAAAAGCAGCTCATTTCCTGATATGTGTGACACAAAAAGCATCTCATATGCTGATATGTGGGACACAAAAAGCATCTCATAAGCTGATATGTGTGAGACAAAAAGCAGCTCATTTGCTGATATGTGTGAGACAAAAAGCAGCTCATATCCTGATATGTGTGAGACAAAAAGCAGCTCATAAGCTGATATGTGTGAGATAAAAAGCATCTCATAAACTGATATGTGTGAGATAAAAAGCATCCCATAAGCTGATATGTGTGAGATAAAAAGCATCTCATAAGCTGATATGTGTGAGATAAAAAGCAGCTCATAAACTGATATGTGTGAGACAAAAAGCATCTCATAAGCTGATATGTGTGAGACAAAAAGCATCTCATAAGCTGATATGTGTGAGATAAAAAGCATCCCATAAGCTGATATGTGTGAGACAAAAAGCATCTCATAAGCTGATATGTGTGAGACAAAAAGCATCTCATAAGCTGATATGTGTGAGATAAAAAGCATCTCATAAGCTGATATGTGTGAGATAAAAAGCATCTCATAAGCTGATATGTGTGAGACAAAAAGCATCTCATAAGCTGATATGTGGGACACAAAAAGCATCTCATAAGCTGATATGTGTGACACTCCCTAAGCTGATCCAACAAACAAAATAAATAACAGCCATTTCAATCACCACGTTTCCTTGTCTCTCACAGAATCTCCTTGATGCACCGTTGACGCTGGCAGGGAACAAGAGACAGAACACACCCACCACAGATACATATATAGGTAAGTGAAACAATGTTGCACACGTATGACCAATAGCTCCACATTTCCTTTTCTGACCATCTGGCCCAGGCCATCAGTCATGTCCCCCTTAAAGGTGCAGGGGATTCTGCTCCAGGCCATTACACCAAAATAGGCCCCGTTGAAACTTGCCTATGTCTGCACCATGTGAATTCAACAACGAGCTTAAGTGGGATAGGGTAGAGGCACAATGAGGTGGGAAGAATGGGGCAAATACAGGATCCAGATGAGAAGAATGGGGCAGAGGGACAATGCAATATTTCACTATATTCGCTAGTTCATAAATAATCGAGCACCACAGCAATAAACCTCGCTGAAATGTACACATTGTAACAGCGTAACAAAGCACAGCAATAAACCTCCCTGAAATGTGCACATTGTAAGAACGTAACAAAGCACAGCAATAAACCTCCCTGAAATGTGCACATTGTAAGAACGTAACAAAGCACAGCAATAAACCTCACTGAAATGTGCACATTGTAAGAACGTGACAAAGCACAGCAATAAACCTCACTGAAATGTGCACAGCGTAACAAAGCACAGCGATAAACCTCACTGAAATGTGCACATTGTAACAGCGTAACAAAGCACTGCAATAAACCTCACTGAAATGTGCACATTGTAAGAGCGTAACAAAGCACTGCAATAAACCTCACTGAAATGTGCACATAGTAAGAACGTAACAAAGCACAGCAATAAACCTCATTGAAATGTGCACATTGTAACAGCGTAACAAAGCACAGCAATAAACCTCACTGAAATGTGCACATTGTAACAGCGTAACAAAGCACAGCAATAAACCTCACTGAAATGTGCACATTGTAAGAACGTAACAAAGCACAGCAATAAACCTCACTGAAATGTGCACATTGTAACAGCGTAACAAAGCACAGCAATAAACCTCACTGAAATGTGCACATTGTAACAGCGTAATAAAGCACAGCAATAAACCTCACTGAAATATGCACATTGTAAGAACGTAACAAAGCACAGCAATAAACCTCACTGAAATGTGCACATTGGGAAGAACGTAACAAAGCACAGCAATAAAACCTCACTGAAATGTGCACATTGTAACAGCGTAACAAAGCACAGCAATAAAACCTCACTGAAATGTGCACATTGTAACAAAGCACAGCAAATAAACCTCCCTGAAATGTGCACATTGTAAGAACGTAACAAAGCACAGCAATAAACCTCACTGAAATGTGCACATTGTAAGAACGTAACAAAGCACAGCAATAAACCTCACTGAAATGTGCACATTGTAAGAGCGTAACAAAGCACAGCAATAAACCTCACTGAAATGTGCACATTGTAAGAACGTGACAAAGCACAGCAATAAACCTCACTGAAATGTGCACATTGTAAGAACGTAACAAAGCACAGCAATAAACCTCACTGAAATGTGCACATTGTAAGAACGTAACAAAGCACAGCAATAAACCTCACTGAAATGTGCACATTGTAACAAAGCACCGCAATAAACCTCACTGAAATGTGCACATTGTAAGAACGTAACAAAGCACAGCAATAAACCTCACTGAAATGTGCACATTGTAAGAGCGTAACAAATCACAGCAATAAACCTCACTGAAATGTGCACATTGTAACAGCGTAACAAAGCACAGCAATAAAACCTCACTGAAATGTGCACATTGTAAGAACGTGACAAAGCACAGCAATAAACCTCACTGAAATGTGCACATTGTAAGAACGTGACAAAGCACAGCAATAAACCTCACTGAAATGTGCACATTGTAACAGCGTAACAAAGCACAGCAATAAACCTCACTGAAATGTGCACATTGTAACAGCGTAAGAAAGCACAGCAATAAACCTCACTGAAATGTGCACATTTGTAAGAACGTAACAAAGCACAGCAATAAACCTCACTGAAATGTGCACCTTGTAAGAACGTGACAAAGCACAGCAATAAACCTCACTGAAATGTGCACATTGTAACAAAGCACAGCAATAAACCTCCCTGAAATGTGCACATTGTAAGAACGTAACAAAGCACAGCAATAAACCTCACTGAAATGTGCACATTGTAAGAACGTAACAAAGCACAGCAATAAACCTCACTGAAATGTGCACATTGTAACAGCGTAACAAGCACCGCAATAAACCTCACTGAAATGTGCACATTGTAAGAACGTGAACAAAGCACAGCAATAAAACCTCACTGAAATGTGCACATTGTAAGAATGTAAAAGCACAGCAATAAACCTCACTGAAATGTGCACATTGTAACAGCGTAACAAAGCACAGCAATAAACCTCACTGAAATGTGCACATTGTAAGAGCGTAACAAAGCACAGCAATAAACCTCACTGAAATGTGCACATTGTAACAGCGTAACAAAGCACAGCAATAAACCTCACTGAAATGTGCACATTGTAACAGCGTAACAAAGCACAGCAATAAACCTCACTGAAATGTGCACATTGTAAGAACGTAACAAAGCACAGCAATAAACCTCACTGAAATGTGCACATTGTAAGAGCGTAAACAAAGCACAGCAATAAACCTCACTGAAATGTGCACCTTGTAAGAACGTGACAAAGCACAGCAATAAACCTTATTGAAATGTGCACCTTGTAAGAACGTGACAAAGCACAGCAATAAACCTCACTGAAATGTGCACATTGTAACAGCGTAACAAAGCACAGCAATAAACCTCACTGAAATGTGCACATTGTAAGAACGTAACAAAGCACAGCAATAAACCTCACTGAAATGTGCACATTGTAAGAGCGTAACAAAGCACAGCAATAAACCTCACTGAAATGTGCACCTTGTAAGAACGTGACAAAGCACAGCAATAAACCTTATTGAAATGTGCACCTTGTAAGAACGTGACAAAGCACAGCAATAAACCTCACTGAAATGTGCACATTGTAAGAACGTAACAAAGCACAGCAATAAACCTCACTGAAATGTGCACAGCGTAACAAAGCACAGCAATAAACCTCACTGAAATGTGCACAGCGTAACAAAGCACAGCAATAAACCTCACTGAAATGTGCACATTGTAACAAAGCACAGCAATAAACCTCCCTGAAATGTGCACATTGTAAGAACGTAACAAAGCACAGCAATAAACCTCACTGAAATGTGCACATTGTAAGAACGTAACAAAGCACAGCAATAAACCTCACTGAAATGTGCACATTGTAACAGCGTAACAAAGCACAGCAATAAACCTCACTGAAATGTGCACATTGTAAGAACGTAACAAAGCACAGCAATAAACCTCACTGAAATGTGCACATTGTAAGAACGTAACAAAGCACCGCAATAAACCTCACTGAAATGTGCACATTGTAACAAAGCACAGCAATAAACCTCCCTGAAATGTGCACATTGTAAGAACGTAACAAAGCACCGCAATTAAACCTCACTGAAAGTGCAACATTGTAAGAACGTAACAAAAGCACAGCAATAAACCTCACTGAAATGTGCACATTGTAAGAGCGAAACAAAGCACAGCAATAAGCCTCACTGAATGTGCACATTTAACAGCGTAACAAAGCACAGCAATAAACCTCACTGGAAATGTGCACAGTAATACTGTGGAGAAGCAGGTACTGCGGGCACAGCAACGTGGTTTTCTAAGCGTTTTTATTTGCAGCAGCAAAGGGTTTTCCAACAGAGAAAATAAACAACAAAAAAAGAAATCCTATTCCCTATTGGGAGGCTAACTGACAACAGACAAACCTGTCTACTCCTGGGCCCACTAAACGGGTTCCCCCAGTAAAACAAAACACACTTTCCAATATAACAGATTCCTTACTTTTTCACCACAGTCTCCAACTCCTTCCTCCTTCTGTCTCCAAACCCCTCAATGAACTGGAAGGAACTGAGACTTCTTATAGGGAAGGGTGGGGCAGCTGTGGTAAATGAGCAATCACTCAGTTAACCCTGAACTGGGAAGGTGGCTACTTCCAGCCTTCTACTCAGGTACCGGCCCTCACATAGCCTGCCCCGAGTGAACCCGTCACACATCCCCCTCCCAGCGCAACACCAGGGTGAGAAGCGACCACAGCGGAGAGCCCATGGGCCCGAGACAGCGCATCGGCGTTGCCGTGGAGAAGGCCCGCCCTGTGCTGCACCACAAACTTGAAGGGCTGCAAGGAGAGGAACCACCGAAGGATCCGGGAATTGCGGTCCCGGTTACTGTGCATCCACCTCAGAGGGGTGGTCGGTGACCAGGGTAAACTGCCTGCCCAGTAAATAGTACCGTAGCATCTCTGTGGCCCATTTAATCGCTAGACACTCCTTCTCGATCACGGCATAGCGTTGTTCCCGGGGCAGCAGTTTCCTGCTCAGGTAAAATACCGGATGCTCCTCACCATCCACATACTGCGAGAGCACAGCCCCAAACCAACCTCTGAGGCATCCGTCTGCAGGAAGAACTCAGTCCCGAAGTCCGGTGCCACGAGGATGGGCCGGTCACATAACGCAGAGCGCAGATCGCCAAAGGCCTCCTCAGCCTTACCGTCCCATCTCACCATATCGGGGCCTTTGCCTTTAATAAGGTCGGTTAGCGGCGCCGCCCTAGTCGCAAAATGGGGTATGAATCGGCGGTAGTAGCCGACAATCCCTAGGAAGGCCCTCACCTGTTTTTTTCTAAGAGGTTGAGGCCAATTCCGTATTGCCTCCACCTTATGGACTTGGGGTTTCACCGATCCCCTCCCAACCACATAGCCCAAGTACTTAGCCTCCGCCAGCCCAATAAAACACTTGGGGGGTTGGCTGTTAGACCGGACCTTCTGAACGTGTCGAGCACAGCCTCAACCTTCGGCAGATGGGACTCCCAATCCGTGCTATGGATGACGACGTCATCCAGGTATGCCGCAGCGTACTGGACGTGAGGCCTGAGCAGCTTGTCCATGAGCCGCTGGAAGGTGGCTGGGGCTCCATGAAGGCCAAAGGGCATAATTCTGTAATGAAATAACCCGTCTGGGGTGGCAAAGGCGGTTTTCTCCCTGGCCCTTCCGGTTAGGGGTATCTGCCAATACCCTTTCGTCAGATCAAGAGTCGAGAGGTATCTGGCCTTTGCCAATCTCTCCACCAGCTCATCCACACGGGGCATGGGATAGGCATCGAACTTGCTGATTTCATTCAACTTCCTGAAGTCGTTACAAAATCTGGTAGAGCCGTCTGGCTTTGGCACCAAAACGATGGGGCTGGACCAATTACTGTGGGATGGCTCAATGACCCCAAGCTCTAGCATTTTCTTGACTTCTAGTCTGACTGCCTCTCTTTTGGCTTCCGGTATCCGGTAGGGTTTCAGTCTGATCGCTACACCGGGTTCGGTCACAATGTCGTGGAACACGTCATGTGTTCTACCCGGTACCGGTGAGAACACATCCCTATTCCTCTCGACCATTCGGTTGACTTCCTCTACCTGGCAAGGAGTCAGCTCAGGGGAAATAGCCACCCCCGGCTCTGGGGCCTGAGGACCGGACTGGGCATGGCCGGTCTGGGACACGCAGGCCTCTCTGTCTTGCCATGGCTTCAGGAGATTGACATGGTAGATCTGCTCCTTCTTCCGGCGGTCAGGCTGCCTAATCCTGTAGTTAACAGGGCCTGTCTGTTCCAGGACCTCATATGGTCCTTGCCAATGAGCCAGAAGTTTGCTTTCTGCAGTCGGGACCAGTATCATCACCCTGTCCCCTTGCGAGAACCGTCTTGCGGTGGCCTTCTGGTTATAGATATGGGATTGGGTCTCCTGTGCCCTTTCCATATGCTGGCGTACCAGGGGGATAACCCGAGCCATCCGCTCGCGTATGCCTACAACATATTGTATCGGGTTGGTTCCGGTCACTCCCTGCTCCTCCCAGGTTTCCCTGAGTATATCCAGCAGACCACGTGGGTGCCTGCCATATAGGAGTTCGAACGGAGAGAAGCGGGTCGAGCTCTGGGGAATCTCACGTATAGCAAACAACAAGTACGGCAATAACATGTCCCAGTCCTTTCCTTCCCTGTTAACAACCTTCCTCAGCATCCCCTTTAGGGTGCGGTTGAACCGCTCGACAAGCCCATCCGTCTGCGGGTGATACACGGAGGTCTTTAGCGCCTGTATCTTTAACAAGTGACACAGCTCTTTCATCAGACGGGAAACAAAAGGAGTACCCTGATCGGTCAGGATCTCTTTCGGGATGCCCACTCGTGCGAATACCTGAACCAACTCTCGGGCAATGTTCCTTGCATTTGCTTTGCGCAAGGGAACGGCTTCAGGATACCGAGTGGCATAATCCAGGATCACCAATATGTACTGGTGTCCACGTGCGGATTTTTCTAACGGACCCACAATGTCCATTGCGATCCTTTCAAAGGGGACATCAATGACCGGGAGGGGTATGAGAGGGGCTCTCAAGTGTGGCTTAGGAGATGCCAACTGACATTCGGGGCATGAGGCACAGTACCGTTTCACCGCCTCATAAACCCCCGGCCAGAAGAACCTGCGCAGGACCCGCTCCTGGGTCTTCTCAACCCCTAAGTGCCCTCCTAGCACATGGGAATGAGCGAAGTCGAGTACCTTTCTGGTCTGAGAGGACGGAACCACCAACTGTTCAATTTCCTGACCTCCCTCCATGATGACCCGGTACAACAGATCACTCTTCAAAATAAAGTACGGATAACTCTTTATTGCCCCTTCCACCGGCACCCCGTTCACCTCAATCACCCTGCTTCTCGCAGTCTGTAACAAAGGATCACTAGCTTGGTCGTTCCCAAAAACAGTGTTCCCGGAAACCCCTCCCCCTGAGTCATTCCCATCAGAGGTAGAGCCCCCAGAGTTAGGAGCCTCATTCACCTCCTCACTCGTATGTGTTACAGGGACCCCCAATTCTGTCTCTGTCACCTGGGTGGCCACCCCCTTTTGAGATCTTTTGGCCGGGGTTCACCAGAGCCTCAGCCCGAGCTCTGGTAAAGCCGTGTTTGGCTTCTCGCCTCTCTCTGCGTGTTTCCGGGGTTTAGGAGGTTTCTGACAAAAAGACGTATCGTGGAATGGGAACACCTCGGTGATGTCGTTAGTACCCTCATCAAGGTCGGCAGTGGCCGTACCAACAGATAACCCCTGCAATATGGTCTGAAAGTCCGGGAAATCCCTCCCTAAGACAAGGAATAGGGTAAGTTGGGTACCACCACAGCTGGGACAGACCGTACCCTTGCCCCCACAGAGACAGCGACTAACGCCGTGGGATAACGAACGGTACTACCATGTACGCACAACACTCCCACAGTCTTATCTTTCTGTAAATTGGCCCGGCCCACCAGTTTGCCTGACACCAATGTTATGGCACTACCGGAGTCCGCAAGTGCCACTGCCTGTAGTCCGTTCAGCAGGACGGGCACTCGAAAAGTCTGAGTCCCTTCCACCAGGCCAGTCATACATATCAGTCCGCAGAAATTCCGGGGGTCCTCACCCAGCCCACACTGCATGGGCTCGGACGTGTTAGGACACCTGGCTCGAATATGTCCCAGTTCGCCACACTCAAAGCACTGTATCGAGTTCCTTTGGGGCTCATTCCCTCTTCGAAAAGTGTTGCTGTGGTCTGAGTAACGCACTGGTCCCCCAGGTGCTGGCAGGATTGCCGACCCGTTCGACCTAGTTGTGGAGCCGAAGACTTTTTGAGGCTGCTCCTTTCTATGGGTGGGGATGCTCCCCACAACGACCTTTGGCGACCTCCTGGGCGAGTCCTCGAAGTCTTTTGCAGCCAGGTAGCGCTCTACTTGGGCCACCATGTCATCATAGGTACCCGGGTTCCCTTGTCCCACCCATTCACGGAGGCTGCGTGGAGTCCGCGTAGGAACTTATCCAACACCAGGGTTTCCACTATCTGCGTGGGGCTTTGGTGCTCAGGCTGGAGCCACTTCCGAGCCAAATGCATTAGGTCGAACATCTGCGTCCGGGGTGGTGTCTTCTCCTCATACGTCCAGTTAGAGAAGCGTCGCGCTCTCACAGCTTTTGTCACTCCGAACCGGGCCAGGATTTCAGCCTTTAAGAGTTTATAGTCCGTAGCCTGGACTTCCTCCAGGTCATAGTAGGCCTTTTGGGCCTCTCCAATCAGGAAGGGTGCGATAATCCCCGCCCACTTGTCTGTAGGCCAGGCCTCCCGAGTAGCAGTGCGCTCAAAGGCACGGAGGTATGCTTCCACGTCATCCTCAGGCAACATCTTCTGAAGGTAGCAACTAGCTCGAATCCTGGTCTCCTGGCTAGGGGGTGCTTGCGTCGCCAAAACTCGTACCGTTGCTTAAGCAGTTCGTGGTCAGCTTTCTGGGCCTCCATCACGGCCCCAATCTGTGCCTGTATTAGGCGGTTGCTCTCCTGCTGCGTTGCCGTGGCACATACCAGTGCTTTTAATAAGTCCTCCATTGTAACTGTGGGTTCTGTACCCTTGTTGCTACTGCCAGCGCACAGCAGGTACAAAATCCCACCGCTGCCACCACTTGTGGAGAAGCAGGTACTGCGGCACAGCAACGTGGGTTTTCTAAGCGTTTTTTATTTGCAGCAGCAAAGGGGTTTTCCACAAACAGAGAAAATAAACAACAAAAAAAAGAAATCCTATTCCCTATTGGGAGGCTAACTGACAACAGACAAACCTGTCTACTCCTGGGCCCACTAAACGGGTTCCCCCAGTAAAACAAAACACACTTTCCAATATAACAGGTTCCTTACTTTTTCACCACAGTCTCCAACTCCTTCCTCCTTCTGTCTCCAAACCCCTCAATGAACTGGAAGGAACTGAGACTTCTTATAGGGAAGGGTGGGGCAGCTGTGGTAAATGAGCAATCACTCAGTTAACCCTGAACTGGGAAGGTGGCTACTTCCAGCCTTCTACTCAGGTACCGGCCCTCACATAGCCTGCCCCGAGTGAACCCGTCACACAGCGTAACAAAGCACAGCAATAAACCTCACTGAAATGTGCACATTGTAAGAGCCTAACAAAGCACAGCAATAAACCTCACTGAAATGTGCACATTGTAAGAACGTAACAAAGCACAGCAATAAACCTCACTGAAATGTGCACATTGTAACAGCGTAACAAAGCACAGCAATAAACCTCACTGAAATGTGCACATTGTAACAGCGTAACAAAGCACAGCAATAAACCTCACTGAAATGTGCACATTGTAACAGCGTAACAAAGCACAGCAATAAACCTCACT
Source organism: Leptobrachium leishanense (assembly GCA_009667805.1). Taxonomy (NCBI): domain Eukaryota; kingdom Metazoa; phylum Chordata; class Amphibia; order Anura; family Megophryidae; genus Leptobrachium; species Leptobrachium leishanense. The sequence continues at coordinate 22,325 of RXON01004000.1, read as the reverse complement.
GAAATGTGCACATTGTAACAGCGTAACAAAGCACAGCAATAAACCTCACTGAAATGTGCACATTGTAAGAACGTAACAAAGCACTGCAATAACCTCACTGAAATGTGCACATTGTAAGAACGTAACAAAGCACAGCAATAAACCTCACTGAAATGTGCACATTGTAAGAACGTAACAAAGCACAGCAATAAACCTCACTGAAATGTGCACATTGTAACAGCGTAACAAAGCACAGCAATAAACCTCACTGAAATGTGCACATTGTAAGAACGTAACAAAGCACAGCAATAAACCTCACTGAAATGTGCACATTGTAACAGCGTAACAAAGCACAGCAATAAACCTCACTGAAATGTGCACATTGTAACAGCGTAACAAAGCACAGCAATAAACCTCACTGAAATGTGCACATTGTAACAGCGTAACAAAGCACAGCAATAAACCTCACTGAAATGTGCACATTGTAACAGCGTAACAAAGCACAGCAATAAACCTCACTGAAATGTGCACATTGTAACAGCGTAAGAGACATGGGCAGACAGTTTATTAACCCCCTCCCAGCATATCAATTATTAATGTAGTTCATTTAGTTTATTAACCCCTCCCTCCCCCTTCCAGCATATCATTAATGGCAATTTTCAGTTCGTTTATTAACCCCTCTGGCCAGCATCAATTAATAATGGCACTATGGCGCAGTGGTACACAGACAGTCACAGCAGTTAAGTTTATTTATTTTTTAACCCCTCCACTCCGGCCAGCATATCAGACAGTTTATTAACAAACACAGTCACCCCGGGCCCCGGGCTCACCGCCGGATCGACAAAATAAAATCTTGTAGGTCTGCAGGCTGCTCCTCAGGCTTGCTGGCTCCGCTGCTCCGCACCGCACTCTCCCGGCTCCTCCTTATTTACCCGACCTCAGGGGCTCTCTGTCAATGCGTGAGGGGGCGGGGCCATACAGCGTGGTTAGGTTTTCGATAGCGTGCTGTGGCGTGTGGGAGGGAGTCTAAGGAAGGCACTGGCTGGCAGGTACACTGCAGCACCGCCGCGGTTACAGAATGGCGTGCGACACAGCGGCAGGGCCCCGATGGTGGACATAGGCGCCCCCGGCCCCGGCACTGCGATTTGAAGGACTCGGATGGAGGCAGCAGGACATTAAAACCGGCGGGGCCCACTCACTTTGTCTGGCCAAAACCAGGCCCCTACAACCCGCGGGCCCTCGGGCAGTGCCCGAGTGCCCGATGGTTCAGTCCGCCCCTGCCCCAGTAGCGTGTAAACACCCCAGCGGCAAGCATGGGGTTAAACCACCAAAGCACCACACAGGCGATCTTAATCGAGCAGCCAGAGAATAGTCAAAACAAGCCAGGTCAAAAAGCAGGAGCAGGGATCCTCGCGCCCTGTTTTAAACCCGGGGGCTCCTCTTGACCATGCTAGGCCCGCCCCCTTGGATGCCACTCGGCCATTCCCCAGTGCTGGTAGCCAGCCAGCTCTTGGCACAGGACCTTGCCCAGACCCCCCAGGCAGCGCAGTAGGGGCTGGGGATATAACAGAACCCCCCCGACGGTCGGACTCAGAACGACCACCAGGCGCAGAAGGATGGGCCATATGAAACTGGCGAACCAGACGAGGCGCATGGACTTCGCAGGCCAGGAGCCAAGAACGATCCTCATGCCCATAACCCTCCCAGTCGACCAGGTACTGAAGAACACCACAGACCACCTGGGACCTCAAGATGGCACAGACCTCATACTCCTCCTCACCCTGGGACTTGATAGGCGGAGATGGAGCAGTGACTCTGGTGTACCTATTACAGGTAAGGGGTTTCAAGAGGCTTACGTGAAAAACGTTGTGGCTACGTAGCTATGGGGGTAAAGCCAAAGCGTAGGAGACAAGGTTAATATGTTTTAGCACCTTATAAGGACCAATAAACCTGGGAGCCATCTTCATGGATGGCACCAACAATTTGATGTTTCGGGTCGACAGCCATACCTTGTCCCCAACTGTATAAACCAGTGCAGGACCTCTACGTCTGTCAGCTTTTATTTTTTGTTTTTGGATATTGACCTCTATGATTTCCTTAACCCTCTCCCATGTCTCTTTCAGGTTATTCAGATGTTCGTCCAAGGCTGGTAACGCAGTACCTTGGAATATGGAGGGAAGCATGGGAGGATCATAAACCGTATGGAACGGTGCGTGACCTGTGGTTTCACTCACTGAGTTGTTCAGTGCAACCTCAGCCCAGGGTAACAGATCTGCCAATTCACTTTGCTTTTCTGAGACAAAACATTGCAAAACTCACTATCTGTCTCTCCTAGACCCACATAATGACTACGCGGACAACAATCCCCCGCGCGCATGTGCCTAACTGTCCCAACAACGCCTTCGCTCGCGACACGCACGTAGAACGTGATGAAGTGGTCACAGGGTTGCAACGCTACCTGGCTACTCTCGTCCCAGTATACCAACAACATCTCCCACAATCCCCGCACCCACTTTTCTTATTCTATTCGTTACACTACCACCACAAACCATATGTAAGAGGCTTCCTGCGGGACCCCAGAGACGGTTTGAAACTCTGGTCCCGTATCCCAAAACAGAAAAATTTATATCGTCTATTCACACCTTGGAGTCCTTGCTACAGACGGCACGGCACCAAGCTGCAAGGGGCCATGCCTTTTCAGAGAAGTAATCACATCCTTTGATCACTAGAGGGGGTCTTGGGAGATGATTGATATCTTTGGGCAATTAGAATTAACGAAGAAGCGCACTAAGCGTGCCCAGGAAAGGGGATCCCTGGGACATGTAGTGCAGGGGGCTGTCCCATGTATATGGTTTTTTTGAATGACCAGGAAACCCTATATATTCTGGAGCACGCCATGTGGTTTTTGCGGGTCATAGGGGGTTCACTCGACTTGATGATCTGTCCATGCTTCCATCTCCAGCCCTGGAGTCACAACGGTCTGATTATCTTATTTGACGTGTAAGTAAGGCTCTGTGTTTGCTCGTTTTATTTTCTTGCTGTTTGTGTGTAATTGATTTATCATATCCATTTTTTCTGTAACAAATGCACTGAGATAATTTTTGGTTATCATAATAAATACAACTTATTAAGTTCTGCTTCTGACTGATTCGATCCACGTTAACTGAAGGGACTGGAGTATTGCTGTTTGTTTTAAGCTCGAGTATCTACTAAATTGTGAGTTGCGGTCGCTGGACTGTAGGACCTTCCAGTGCCCCAAATGTTTTTTTCCCACCCTGGCCCTGTATCAAAAGAAATCCCATTTGCAGCCATGTGTTATATCCCTCCCAGGGGCAAGAAGGAGGCTTGCGCACCGATTTTTTTTTTCGGTTCGATTTGTTCGGATGTTTAAAATTTTCGATTCGGTTCGTTTCGACCGATTTCTGTTTCGGTTCGGTTCGGCTCGTTTTTCGTGTATATTTTTTTTTCGGAATATCTACCATTTTTCGTGTTTTCGGGTCACTTTGCTCATTTTTTGTATCGACTTTTCGGAAATTTCGGAAATTTTCGTTTTTTCGGAACGTCTGTTCTCCTCGTTTCAAAGTGTCTACGATAATTCTGGCGATTCTATCGTGTTTTTTTTTATTAAATAAAGATCCTTTTTTTCTTATGAATAATTGAATATACAGTTCACAACTTTATTTAATCATATTAAAATGGTATGAAAGCCAAGGAACAAAAAAAAATGAACAAAACGATTTAAAAAACGCTAAACTGACCCGAATGCCACAAGAAACAAGTGATACGCATTTACAAATACAAAATTTACAGAATCAGCGATATAACCGATAATAGTTAAATATACGATGTCCAGAATTACCGAAATGGAACCGAAATCACGAATGGAACTGAAATCACGAATAGAGCAAAAATAAATTTCGATTTGACACATTTCAAGTCCATTCGAAAAATCCAAAAAATTTTCGTTTCGGCTCGGAAAACTTTTCGGATCTATCGGTTTTCGGGTCCGATCCCATTCGGAAATTCGGCGAATCCGAAGACACGAATCGGGAAATTTCGTGAAAATTCCGAAATTCCGAAACCCGAAACGCACATCCCTAGCAAGAAGATAACCATTTTAATTACTTTCTAGCACCTACTCAGAGCGGAGGTTTTCACCAGGCAGCTGTGGAAAATGGACACTTCGGCTATATAGATAGCCATAGATTATATATATATATATAATCTATGGCTAATAGATACTTATATACATATCACAATAGATATACGGATCTAATCTGTCACAGTAAGGACCGGGGATTTTTGCTTCTACAGCACACTTCACATTTGGCTATGTAGTCCTTAATATCCCTTCGCATACCTGCTCACCAGAACTGTTTTTCAATAGAGGCTAGAGTCTTAGTTATCCCCATATGCTCATAAGGCTTGGAGCCATGGTATATCATCATCATTTGTGTTCTCTCCTCCTCAGGTACAAAGACCTTACCAGGAGGTTTCTCAAGAGGAGCAACACCTTGAACAGCTTGAATTCTCTCCAACAACGGAGATGACACAGTCAGAACTGTTGTACCCAATATCCTTTTGTGAAGAATGAAAGGACTGTGGTCGAATGTCTGCTGTTCATATGTTCATATGACTCGAATTGCCTGGACAAGGCATCAGCCTTCGTGTTTTTTGACCCAGGACAGTATGTCAACAGGAAATTGAAACTGTACAGGAACAAGGACCACCGGGCCTGCCTGGAATTCAAACATTTTGCGTCTCCCATGTAAATAAGATTCTTATGATCTGTTATTATTATCACGGGATCTTTCGTACCTTCCAGCAAATAGCGCCATTTCTTGAGGGCTGCTATGACTGCTAGTAACTCTCTGGTCCCTATGTCATAATTTCTCTCTGCAGGTGACATTTTCCTGGAGAAAAACTCACAAGGGTGTACAGGTCCCTCAGGACTCTCTCTTTGAGACAGAACTGCACTAATTCCTATCTCGGATGCATCAACCTCAAGTTGAAATGGCAAGCCTGGTTCTGGATGCCATAGGATAGGGGCTGTGACAAACGCCTGCTTGAGTGACTCAAATGCCTGCAGAGCTTGGTCACTCCAGACCTGATTTTGGGCACCCTTCTTGGTCATGGCAGTGATCGGAGAGACAACGGAAGAGAAACCCTTAATGAACCTCCTATAATAGTTCGTAAAACCAAGGAATCTCTGTATAGCTTTTAAGCCCTGAGGTAGTGGCCATTCTTTGATGGCAGACAACTTTTTTGGGTCCATCTCAAACCCCTCAGGTGTAATGATGTGACCCAGAAAATGAACCGAAGTTATGTCGAACAGTCATTTCTCTAACTTACAGTATAACTTATTCTCCAACAACCTTTGGAGAATAAATCAAGATATCATCAAGATATATGATAACGAAGACTTGCAAAAAATCCTGCAGGACATCATTTATAAAGTCTTGGAAGACTGCTGGCACATTGCACAAGCCAAATGGCATAACCAGTTATTCATAATGGCCGTTCCTGGTGTTAAAAGCTGTCTTCCATTCATGGTCTTGTTTGACCCTTACCAAGTTGTATGCACCGCGAAGGTCCAATTTGGTGTATATCTTCGCACCTCTCAAACGGTCAAATAACTCAGATATAAGTGGGATGGGATAGGCATTACGTATAGTGATTCTGTTTAACCCTCTATAATCAATGCAAGGTCTTAAATCCCCTTCCTTTTTTGACACGAAAAAGAATCCTGCTCCCGCAGGAGAGGAAGAATGACGAATGAAGACTTTGGCTAGGTTCTCCTTAATATACTCCTCCATGATATTGTTCTCTTTTTGTGACAGCGGATAGACATGACCCCGAGGAGGCATGGTACCTGGCAACAGGTCTATGGCACAATCATACGGCCTATGTGGTGGTAGGATCTCAGATCTCCCTTTATCAAACACCTCTTTTAGATCTTTGTACCATTTAGGAACCTCTGTGGAGAGTGGAGGAGCAGTGGCTACGTTCAGACTGCCCACCACAGTACTCATACCCAGACATTTTGACCAACACTTAGATCCCCAGGATGCCAACTCTCCTATAGACCAATTGACAATCGGATTGTGCTTAGCCAACCAAGGATACCCCAACACGATGGGTAACGTGGGTGATTAGATAATTTGAAACTTGATTTTTTTTCTTTATGCAAGACCCCAGTACAAAAAGAGACAGGCACAGTATCATGTGTACAGTGAGGTCTTAACAGTTTCCTGCCATCGATACTTTTGATAAGGAGAGGTACTTCTCTCTCCACCAGAGGCACTTGGTGAATAGCAGCGAAACCAGAGTCTAAGAAATTTCCTGCAGACCCAGAATCTATCAGTGCTTCTGTGTTCAACCTGATTTTCTCCCAGGCTCTGGACACAGGCACCACAACACGAGATCTTTTTTTTCTCTTTTAACTAGACACGAGAGACACAGTAGTAGTATCCAGAACCTGTCTTTTAAGTGATTCTAGGCTTGCTCGTTTCCTGACACATTATATCTTTTTGGTCACTTGGGGCATTGTAAACGGAAATGCCCACTGTCAGCACAATAGAGGCATAGCCCCTCACGGAGGCGATATTGTCTCTCCTCTCCTGTTATACCAGAGCGACCTAATATCATAGGCTCTGGTTCAGTGGGTACAGGCCTAGGAGGAGAGACAGCATGAGCAGACCTAGGAGTAGAACAGGCCCCCTGAGATGGTTTATGAGCCTTGCTATGACCAGACCTCCTGTCACGCATCTAATCATCGAGAGCAATACAATAATCCACCAGATCCTCTAGCTCCTCAGGTAACACCATAGGTGCTAGTTCGTGCATTATATTCTCTGAAATTCCCTCAAGAAATGCGGTAACAAGCACATCATTCTCCAAGACAGTTCTGCTGCTACTGTTTTAAACTCTAGTGTATTCTGCAACTCGGTGGTTGCCTTGGGATATACGCCATAGTGCCCTAGCTGCCCCTGTTGCCCTTATAGCGGGGTCAAATGTGTGTTGCAAGGCAGCCATAAACTCAGCATAATTGTACACCACAGGTTATTGTAACTCCCACAGGGGGGTTGCCCATAGCAGAGCTTTCTCGGTTAGGTGGTTAATTACGTAACCACCTTGGCTTTATCTGTTGCCTGTTGTGTTATCACCTCGTGCTGCTGTGTGTGTGCCATATATCCTACCATATACCGTATCGCAGTGCACAGTGTATACCTGTTGCCGATCCTGCCTGTTATAACGACGATTCTTTCTCTGTGCCCCTGCCTGTTGTGTTTGTTACCTGGTCCCCGTCTCCCTGGTCTTTGTGGCTGCTAGAAATTTTAGGTTAGTGGTCCCGACCACCCGAAGGATTGGAGGGTTAGAGGTCTGTTACTAGGGATTCCCAGATTCCCCTATTAATATGACGGGGAATCATAATTATAGTAAAGACACGGAGGCGAATATTATGCTATCTTTTCTTTACTTAAGCCGATAGCAGCAAAGATTAACACAAAATACAGACAAATAAAGGTTTTTGAGAGGAAAAAAAACACCTCTCTTTTAACAATCAACTAAGACATGTCCAATAGTATTGTCCTTTAGTCTCTTCCACCCAATCAGCGATCAACCAGGTGTATAAATCCTGAGGTAACCGTTGGCTACTCCTCTTTTCTGGTGCGAGATCGATGGAACTTTAAACGGAAACTGGAACTTGAAGAACTTGGTAAAACACGATCCTGCGATGAACGGTTTAACGACAACCCAATTACACTGAGGGAGAAACAAATAAATTAATGCATATCATGACATGTAATAACACTTATAGGTTAACCACTTCAAATTGATAATATACAGACAGGTGGGCCAGAATACTCCCAAATATTCGGGTGGGATAATATTCACTTCCGTGTCTTTACTATAATTATGATTCCCCGTCATATTAATAGGGGAATCTGGGAATTATCCCACAAGACATGGAGGCTTCATATTATGCTAGTTCAATGCTAATTAATTATGTTTGTGACATATGTACAACTGGTTTAAAATAAAACTCTGGGAAGGTGTATTCCCTGGACCAGTCAGCTGTTTTTAAGATGTCTTCAAGATGACATCCTTGTGACAGAGCTCCATGAAGCAGAGGCACTCCGAGAAGAAAGGGCTCCAAAAATGGAGATATCTACACCAGCCTCTGACATGATCCCTTTAACCCATCTAGCTAGAGTGGTGGAAGTTACTGGATTGTGAGGTTTCTGTAGGTAAATGAACAATCGTTGAGATTGAGATGACCCGTTAGGATTCGTTACCTATTCATACTCTTTTAAACGAAGGACGGGACATAAATTAGGGCGTTGAGGAAACGCTGGGTAGAAAACTTCTGACAGAGAGGTTTTAGTCCTGTTAGAAATTACAAATTTAACTCCTGTAGGGGAGAAAATTCTACCAGATAAATCTAGACCCGAACATCAGAAACCCTTTTACAAGAAAGTAACAGAATCACGTGCGTCCAAACCTGTTTAACTGACAGTGCGTCATTACTGGGCCAATTATCCAAAAGGTCTAGAACCTAGATTAACATCCCACGTGGAAGAATAGCGGGGACGAGGGGGCGTTGGAAACGTATGCCCCTACAAATAACGGGATGCTTTCCTGCAGGAATTCCATCAAAACACTGATGGGAAGCAGAAATCGCAGGCCTAACATTATTAATTGTGCGATACGCCTTTCCCTCTTCAAACAACTGAGTGAAGAAGCTCAATAATTGACTCACAGAAGCTGATATGGAATCAACTTGTTGCCCCAGACACCAAGTGACTCATGATCTCCAAGCCCTATTGTATCTCTTCCTGGTAGATGGGGCCCAAGAACTGGACATTAAGGAGGCAGTTGCCTCCGAAATGCCACCTGATAACTTCCAAGCTATTAGCTGGAAGGAGCAGGATTGCAAGATGTTCCGCAGTGTTCCTTCTGGGTCCTGTAGACGGGATGAAGATGCCTGAATCAGCCTGGGAACATCTACAGGTAATTCCAGAAGACGTGGAAACCAGGGTTGGGTTTTCCACAGTGGTGATATCAGTACTATGGTCACCTTCTGAACTTGGACTAGGTGTAACACCCTCAAAATGAGGAGAAATGGAGGAAAAGCATAATGTATTTCTGAGGGCCAAAACTGAACCAGCGCGTCCGTGGCTGACGCCATGGGATCTGGTTTCCAGCTGTAGAACTGTGGCAATTGTGTGTTGAGGCAAGTAGCGAATAGATCTATAGAGAACGGACCCAGAAGGGATGACAAAGTAGAGAACACCTTGACGTCCAATCTCCAATCGCTTGTATCTATTAGGCTTGTGCACCGATTTTTTTTTCGGTTCGATTCGGTTCGATTTGTTCGGATGTTTAAAATTATCGATTCGGCTCGTTTCGACCGATTTCTGTTTCGATTCGGTTCGGCTCGTTTTTCGTGTACATTTTTTTTTAGGAATATCGACCATTTTTCGTGTTTTCGGGTCACTTTGCTCGTTTTTTGTATCGACTTTTCGGAAATTTCAGAAATTTTCGTTTTTTCGGAACGTCTGTTCTCCTCGTTTCTTAAAGTGTCTACGATAATTCTGGCGATTCTATCGTGTTTTTTTTTATTAAATAAAGATCCTTTTTTTCTTATGAATATACATTTCACAACTTTATTTAATCATATTAAAATGGTATGAAAGCCAAGGAACAAAAAAAATGAACAAAACGATTTAAAAAACGCTAAACTGACCCGAATGCCACAAGAAACAAGTGATACGCATTTACAAATACAAAATTTACAGAATCAGCGATATAACCGATAATAGTTAAATATACGTATGACAGAATGGGCGTATCCGCCTGCGGTCCTGCTCTATCTGACCCCCTCTTTGGTGTTGCCAAGCCCGACTACCGAGTGGCACGGCACCCGGCGTCTCGAGCGGCTTGGGTAGAGGACTACGTGGCGGTGGAGATCTGTAGAGTAGATGGGGCACCCACGGTGGAAATCCGCCCGACTACCGAGTGGCACGGCACTCGGCGTCTCGAGCAGCGGATCTACTGACCATTGAAGGGCTGGAGACGGTCTGCGTGGCGAACCGCGGTTCGGTAGAGTCTCCTTGCAGATGCAGGCACGGCACTCAGCCGAGGACCCGATTCGGGGTGGTTGCGGTATCCCAAGATACCGATTCAAGGTGGCGCAACGGCGCGGCGAATCGATGTTCTGCTGCGGAGTTAGAGGGACCCGTTCCTGGGTGGTGGTGATATGTAGCCGACGTAAAATGACAACACCAGGCAGAGCTGTATGTTTCAAACACTCAGATGAACTGGCTCTTTTAATGAACAACGCCACTATTTATGCTGAAGTATAACAGTCACAATTTGCATACCCATACTAATTACTAGCATACCCATCTAATTAGATTATGTCAGTTATTTACAATCAACATTCTTCACATTCTCTTAGCCTTCAGCGCACACAACGTTTGTATATCCATTGTTCCAGCACATCAGATTAAACACACACTATCAGAGATCCCTTAAATTAAACATGTACCTAGATAATGGGGAAAATCCCTGACGCATAAATTACACAGCAGCAAAACTTGTTTACTGGCTACAGAAACACACATTTACCTACAGGAATATAAGTATGTTTTAAAACCAAAGCTATGTCATTTCACTAAACTAAATTAAACTAAAACCAAACGATGTAAAGTATATTTAAAATCACACAGGGTACATCTTAATACAGCACATCAAGTAAAACCACATCTAGCAAGGAAAATAAACTGTTCATACATTGAAACGCACACTGCAAACGTTCAAAGGAAAACAAGGTCCTTTTAAAAATGTCTTGGGTTTGAGTCCTGGGTCTCGCTGCGCCGAGCCCCTATGTCCCTTCCGTGACAATACGATTTCCAGAATTACCGAAATGGAACCGAAATCACGAATGGAACCGAAATCATGAATAGAGCAAAAATAAATTTCGGTTTGACACATTTCAAGTCCATTCGAAAAATCCAAAAAATTTTCGTTTCGGCTCGGAAAACTTTTCGGATCTATCGGTTTTCGGGTCCGACCCGATTCGGAAATTCGGCCGAATCCGAAGACACGAATCGGGAAATTTCGTGAAAATTCCAAAATTCCGAAACCCGAAACGCACATCCCTAGTATCTATGAGATACCTGGAGTTCCAGTCTACGATAGTGTTGGATAGACCTGGTATATACTGTGCCTGGACTGAAAGGCAAAACCCCCAAAAGAATTTCGCCATCTCTGCCGAATGTCTGGATCTGGGTCCCCCCCAGGTGGTTTATATATTGTACAGCTGCAAAGTTGTCCATTTTTAAAAGAATTGATGTGACTTGGAAATGTTTTATAAAACTTTGGTGAATAACCCAGCTAGGAGTTCTAAGCAATTTATGTGTAGAGCGGATTCCGTAGAATCCCATCTGCCGCCTGTGGAAAGTGATCCGCAGTGCGCGCCCCAACCAGATCTGCTGGCGTCTGACTCTATAGTAGGGATGAGCTGTAAGGTTCGATCGGTTCGGAGTTCGATTCGAACATCGCATGTTCGCGAACTACGAACATTTCCGCATGTTCGCCGCATGTTCGCCCACAATGCACCACAATGGACCACAATGCACTTTTCCACTGGCCTGAAGCTTGTAATTGGCTACAGCCTTGCATCTGACCACAGGTCAGGTGCAAGACAGGTTCAATACTATGCCAATCACGGCTCAGAGTCCTGATTGGGCAAATTTTGCCCAATCATGGGCTCATAGAGCTAAGTCCCGCAGCACACTATATAAGGTTTCACACAGCGCTTCAGCACGTGTTTCAGAGGAGATTTGAGAGGAGATTGTTGTTGTGTTAGTGTGTGTTCTCACTGCCAGTCTGCCATCAGCTACTGGGGGGGGGGTCTCATTTCTACAAAATATTGGGAATTGTTCTAATCGGTGTGTTCTCACTGCCACCCAGTATTTTGGGGGTCAGTAATTTCTACAAAATATTTGGGAATTGAGGTAATCTGTGTCTTGTCATTGCCACCAGCAACTATTTTGGGGGGGGGGGTCAGTAATTTCTACAAAATATTTGGGAATTGAGGTAATCTGTGTCTTGTCACTGCCACCAGCAACTATTTTGAGGGGTCAGTAATTTCTACAAAATATTTGGGAATTGAGGTAATCTGTGTCTTGTCACTGCCACTCTGAATTTTGGGGGGTCAGTAATTTCTACAAAATATTTGGGAATTGAGGTAATCTGTGTGTTCTCACTGGCTGCCACCAAGTATTTTGGGAGTCAGTAATTTCTCCAAAATATCTGGGAATTAAGGTAATCTGTGTCTTGTCACTGCCACCCAGTATTTTGGGGGTCAGTAATTTCTACAAAATATTTGGGAATTGTTCTAATCTGTGTCTTGTCACTGCCATCCATCAGGGGGTCTCACTGATTTATAGGAGGTTTCTGGGATTTATAATCTGTGTCTTCTCACTGCCAGCTATCAGGGGGTACCACATACTTCTATCAGATTTCTGCGAATTGTAATCTGTGTCTTGTCACTGTTGCCAGCTATCAGGGTGTCCTATCAGGGGGTCTCACTGACTTGTAGCAGATTTCTGCGAATTGTAATTTGTGTCTTGTCACTGGCACCCATCAGGGGGTCTCACTGATTTATAGGAGGTTTCTGGGAATTGTAATCTGTGTCTTGTCACTGGCTGCCTGCTATCAGGGTGTCTCACTGAGTTATACCAGAGTTCTGGAAATCTTGAATTTTTATACCAGAGTTGAATCAGAGTTCTGTATATATTTAATCTATATATCACTCAACATGTCAGAAAGACCAAAAAGGACAGGCAGACGCTCCCAGACACAGATAAGAGGGCAAGCAGCCTCTGTGTTGGGAGGCTGTGCCTCTGGTCGTGGTGCATCCTCTGCAGGGGCACGCTTGTCCTTTCTAACTGGTGCTGGCCGTCTTAAGCAGCAGCAACATACATAGGATTTGGTGGATTGGCTAACCAGGCCATCCGAATCCTCCGAATCATCTGCCAGCCAGACTTGTAGTGCTTTACAGTCCACCTCAGCTGCCAAAACATCTAATGCAGCCTCCATGTCCACAGCTACTCCTGCCGTAGCCTCACTATCACACACGGAGGAATCAGGTGAATTGTTTGACTAAAATGACAGTGACATGCTGCTTGAGGATGCGCAGCAAGTACAGTGCTCTGATTCAATCTCTGAGGTTGAGGAAGGGAGTATAATCAACCTAGAGGAAGGGGGTGCCAGTGATGACACACAAATAACTGGCACTCATGTTGCCCCAGGAGCTGCAGCATACTGCCGAGATGGCTCCAGTGACGAGGAGATAGTGACCTCATCATCATTGTCATCACCCCCTGACTCCACCTGGGTGCCTGATCGAACAGAGGAGTCAAGTGAGGAGGAGGAGGACACAACAAACACGAGGCTCAACATCCTCTATGACCAACCGTGGCACTAGCCAGTCCAAGGCATCAGATGTCACAGCTGCTCAGGTGCAGAGCGCTGTTGTCTCAAAGCACACATCCAGGAACTCTGCTGTCTGGGAGTTCAAGAAATGTGCAGCAGACCCCACCGTTGCTATTTGTAATCTATGTCAGATGAGGCTCAAGCGTAGGAAAAACACGGCATGCTTGCATCATCAGATTACACACACACACAGAGCTAATGTATACAGAAATTAGCATACAATTGAATTTCAACACAGCCTTTCACTCCTAGCAACCAAGGGGAAATATAATACCTATAAATGCATCACACAATTACACATCTGAATCCACACTCATACAATACAGGATACATGGTAATACATCACACCAATAAAACCACATCTAGAAAAGGTATAACTGTTCATTTCAACACGCAAAACCGAAAGAGTCTCAAATAAAGAAAAAGGTCTTTGAAATGTCCCAGGCTGTTAGTTCTGGGGCTCGCTGGTCAGAGCCCCTATGTCCGTTCCATGACATTCCTCCCCCTTCAAACGAGTCCGATGGACCCGGTTGGACCCACACGGGTCAAATAGGGGAAGTCGGGGAGCTTGGATCTCCGGGTTCCCGGGCCGATTGCCGGGATAGACCGTCGGCATTCCCGTTCTGTGGCCCGGGCCGGTATTGGATAGAAAAGTTAAAAGGTTGGAGGGCCAGGCTCCACCGCAACAGGCGGCCGTTCTCCCCCGCCACCCGGTTGAGCCACACCAGGGGGTTGTGATCCGTCATTACGGTGAAGGACCATCCGTACACATACGGCTGGAACTTTCGCAGGGCCCAAACCAAGGCCAGACATTCTTTCTCGACCGCTGCGTATCCCACCTCCTGAGGTAGGAGTTTGCGGCTGATGTAAGCCACCGGATGATCCCCCCTGTCGTCCCCCACTTGGCTTAGTACGGCTCCCAGTCCGAACATCGATGCGTCTGTATGGACAATGAAGCGTTTGTTATAATTGGGAGCTGCCAAGAGGGGTGCTTGGGTTAGGGCGGTCTTCAGTTGTTGGAAGGCGGTTTCGCACTCCGGGGACCACAGGACTTGGCGGGGCAGGGTTTTCTTAGTCAGGTCGGTCAGGGGTTTGGCGAGGACGCTATAGTTGGGTACGAATTTCCGGTGGTACCCTGCCGTGCCCAGGAAAGCGAGGACCTGAGTCTTGGTGATGGGGGTGGGCCACTCCAGAATGGCTTCTATCTTGGCCAGTTCTGGACGCTGGGTTCCCCGACCCACCCGGTGGCCGAGGTACTGTACCTCGGACATCCCTATCCTACACTTCGCAGGTTTAAGGGTCAGGTTGGCATCCCTTATCCGAGCGAATACCACCCCCAGATGGTGAAGGTGTTCCTTCCAAGTCTGGCTGTAGATGGCGATGTCGTCCAGGTACGCGCAAGCGAATTCCTGGAGGCCATCGAGGAGGCGATCGATCAACCGCTGAAAAGTGGCTGGGGCGTTCTTCATCCCGAACGGCATGACCCGAAACTGGTACAGGCCGAACGGGGTGATGAAGGCCGACTTGGGGGTCGCCTCCTCTGCAAGGGGGATCTGCCAGTACCCCTTGCACAGATCTACCGTGGTCAAGAAATGGCCCTGGGAGATCTGATCCAACAGCTCGTCGACTCGGGGCATGGGGTAAGCATCAGTGACAGTGCAGTCATTGAGCCTCCGGTAGTCGACACAAAACCGGGTGGTACCATCCTTTTTGGGGACCAGGACTATGGGCGAGGCCCATGGACTGGCAGAGGGCTCGATAACTCCCAGCTCCAGCATCTCCCGGATTTCAGCCCGCATGGATTCGCGTACTGCCTCCAGGAGTCTGTATGCCGGTTGCCGAAGGGGACGCTGGCCGGGGGGTTTCCACCTGGTGCACGACCCAGCTGGTGTAGCCAGGGAGTGCGGAGAAGAGCTCCTGGTGCTCTTGGAGCAGCTGCCTAGCCTGCTCCTGCTTATGGGGACCCAACCCTTCCCCTAGCTGCACTTGTTCCACCCCTGAGGGCCGACCGTCTATCCCGGGGAGGTCTACCAGGGGGGAACTGTTCTGCCTCCTCGGTCACAGGAGCGCAGATGGCAGATACCGTCTCGGGGCGCTCGTGGTAAGCCTTCAGCATATTGACATGGAACGTCCGCTGGATCCTGGTGTCGGTAAAGCTGACAACTACGTAGGTGGTCTCTCCCACTTGGGTGACCACCCGATGGGGCCCTGCCAGGACGCCTGCAGCTTGTTCTGCCGCTGTGGTTTCAACACCAGGACCTCCTGCCCCACGAGAAACGAGCGGCTGCGGGCAGAGCGGTCGTACCATGCCTTCTGCTGGGCCTGGGCTGCCTGCATGTTCCCCTGAACCATCGCCGTGAGTTCGGTCAAGCGCTCTCGGAGCTCCAGGACGTAACTCACGGCGGGGAGCCCTTCGGCTTCCTGTCCCCCCTCCCACTGCGCCCGGACTAAGTCTAGGGGGCCTCGCACCCGTCGCCCGTACAGGAGTTCGAAGGGGGAGAACCCGGTCGACTCTGGGGGACCTCCCGGTAGGCAAATAACAGGTGGGGTAGGTATTTCTCCCAGTCTTTCCTCTCTTGGGTGTAAGCGCGGATGAGCGGTTTCAGGGTCCCATTAAACCGCTCGCACAGCCCGTTCATCTGCGGGTGGTATGGGGCACTGTGAAGCGCCTTAACCCCGCACAGACGCCAGAGCTGTTGGGTTAGCTCAGCGGTGAATTGGGAGCCCTGATCAGACAAGATTTCCTGAGGAAATCCTACCCTAGAGAACACCTGTAGGAGGCCATCGGCGACTGTGTCTGCCTGAATGTTAGACAGGGCCACCGCCTCGGGGTATCGGGTGGCGTAGTCCACCACGGTGAGAATATATCTCTTCCCGGTGGTGCTGGGACGGGGTAAGGGACCAATTATGTCTACCGCCACCCGACTAAAGGGTTCTTGAATGATGGGCATGGGGTGAAGGGGGGCTTTCGGGTGGTCCCCAGTTTTCCCCGTTTTCTGGCAGGTCGGGCAGGTGCGGCAGTACTCCCGGACATCCTCACTAAGGCGAGGCCAGAAGAATGCTCGGGTTAACCGGTGTCGGGTCTTGGCCATTCCTAGATGGCCGGCGAGGGGAATGTCATGGGCCAGTCTCAGGAGTTCCTTTCTGGGGGCCTGCGGTACTACTAGCTGTTTCTGGGGAGCCCGTGGTTTCTGAGCGTCTCCCCTATTGGTGTACCGATACAGTAGCCCATCTTCCCACTCAATGCTGTCGTCGCGTCTGTCGCCGGGACCCTGGCCGGCCCGGTCGCGGTACCTTTCTAGGGTGGGGTCAGTCTGGGTCTGGTGCCGGAGGGTGGCTGGAGAGCTCCACGTAAGGGGGTGGTCCGGGGGAGGAGGTGTGGGTTCGTTCGGTCGAGGGGGGAAGGTCTGGGAGGCTTGGGAGGTCGGAGAGGTCTGGTTGGTCTCACCTGGGTCCCGACTGGAGTGCCTTGGTCGATCCGGTGGCTTTGTTGCCGGGTGGTCACTGGGGCGGCCGCGTCCGTGGCGTAGGCTGATAGCAAGCGTCCCAGGTCGTTCCACAGGAGGATTTCTGCCGGTAGTTGGTCGAGTAACCCCGCCCGCACGGATCCCTCCCCCGACCCCCAATCCAAATGGACTCGGGCGGTAGCGAGTCGGAGCACCTTGCCTCCGGCTACGCGAACAGCGACGGTGCGGTCCAGCCGGTCCTTTCGGGGAATCAGGTGAGGCCGGACAAGCGTAATGGTAGCGCCGGAGTCACGGAGACCTTCGGCGGCCCACCCGTTAATCCATACCGCCTGTCTGTGGTGTTGGCGGTTGTCGGCGGATGCAGCCTGCACGGGATCGGCCTCATGCAGCATCCCCCATTCCTCCTGTGGGTCCCAGTATGGGGATTCCTCCTGGTAACAATGAGCCGCGGGTGGGGCTCAGATGGGGCCCCGCGGAAGGGGCGGCTGGTTGGGGCAGTTCTGGCGGTAGTGGCCCATCTGGTCGCACCCATAACAACGGATGGTAGCCGTGGAAGGGGCCCGGTTTGGGACCCGGGGTGCGGGCCAGCATGTTGTTGGCTCCGGCCGGGGAGGTGGGGGTGTGGCACGGGGAGGTGGTAGGGTGGATCAGGAGGGTGGAGGTCGTTCCCCCCCGTGGGACGTGCGCGTGTCCGTATACTCATCGGCCCAGGTGGCCGCTTGCTGCACCGTCTGGGGCTTCTTGTCCCTCACCCACTCCCGCACGGCCGGGGCGGTGTGGTCAAAAAACTGCTCGAGAAGGAACTGCTGAGTTACTTCTTCGAGGGTTCGAGCCTTGCTTCCGACGAACCAGGTCTTCATGTCCCGTTGCAGCCGGTGCGCCCACTCCACATGGGTAGTACCGTGGGGCCGCCGGGAATTTCGGAATTTCATCCGGCTGGCTTCGGGGGTGATGGCAAAACGGGCCAGCAGGGTTTGTTTCACCTGTTCGTAGTCCCGGGCTTCTTCGTCTGGGACAGTCCTGTAGGCCTCCGCAGCCCGCCCTGGTTAGTTTACACGGCAGGATCCCAACCCAAGCGGCCCGTTGAACCTCGTGTAGTTGGCACGAGCGTTCAAAGTCCTGGAGGAAACTTTCTATTTCCTCCTCTGCCTCGTTGAAGCTCTTGAAGGCCTGGAAGGGCACCTTCCGTGCCGTTGGTCTTTCCCAGTTGGGGTTTCCTCCCTGTTGGTACTGGATTTCCGCCAGCCGTATCTCATGTTGGCGCACCCGCTCCTGCTCTTCTTCATGGGTGATGTCCCAGACGAAGTTCTGGAAGGTGGCTTCTGTCGGCGCGGCTCCGCAAGCCGCTGCCCGCTGCTGTACCTTCCTCTGTAAGGAGTTTTCAGGGCTGGACGCCTGAGCTACGATCGGTGGTGAGGTTGCAGGCAGGTCCCTGGTCTGCTGATCCAGGGCCGCCAATTCTTCGACCAGGGCATCCTTGCTCTTTGAGCCCACGGTTCCTCCACGGTCCTCCAGCATGCCCCGCAGTGTGTCCCGTTTATAATTGGCATATGCTGCCATGATGAGGGTCTTCTGGGGGTGCAGAGAGCTATCCTCACCGCTTGCCACCAGTGTGACGGAATGGGGTGTTATCCGTCTGCGGGTGTGCTCCAATCCGACCCCCTCTTGATGGCGACAGGCCCGACTACCGAGTGTCACGGCACTCGGCGTCTCGAGCGGCCTGAGATGACCCTGGCGTTACTTGGCGAGATGGTGCTGCCGAATTAAGTTGACCCGTTCTGCGTAGTGGGGAGCTAGGAGACCGAAGAGTGTCTCCTGCACTGTGATTTTAGCGATGAAATGACGACACCAAACGGGGCTGTATGCTTCAAGTCAAACGCAGTTGAACTGGCTTTTTACTCAAATGGGACACGCATTTAAACATCTCACACACGAAGGAGACATGCCCACGCTTGAATGGGAACTCAATTTGCATACAATGGCATGCTTGCATCATCAGATTACACACACACACACACACAGAGCTAATGTACACAGAAATTAGCATACAATTGAATTTCAACACAGCCTTTCACTCCTAGCAACCAAGGGGAAATATAATACCTTTAAATGCATCACACAATTACACATCTGAATCCACACTCATACAATACAGGATACATGGTAATACATCACACCAATAAAACCACATCTAGAAAAGGTATAACTGTTCATTTCAACACGCAAAACCGAAAGAGTCTGAAATAAAGAAAAAGGTCTTTGAAATGTCCCAGGCTGTTAGTTCTGGGGCTCGCTGGTCAGAGCCCCTATGTCCGTTCCATGACACCATTGAAACAAACAAAAACCTCATTTTTGTTGTACATGGAACACATAGAAACGAGCGCAGATGACACTCTTTTTCCTTGTTATGGTTTATACATTGACTGGGCTGCTACTCCTGGCAGTTGCTGCCGCTCCGGTGAGTATGGGCGCGACGCCATTTTTTCTGTATGTATTAAACCAATTATACCTGGGGCCATAGTATCCTCGCCTAATACCTTTACGATATACGAAAGGGATTCCCCAAGGAGGCCCTTTATGAGCATAAAATACTTATCTATCTAGATTCACTCTACCAGCGAACCACACTTGGAGTTTGGGCCAAAATACCTAATCAAGACATTGAATAACTATTTATTCCCATTTCCCAAAATGTACTTCACCAAACAAGAAAAATATAATAACTTGAATGTAAAAGGTTATTTATCTAATAATCAACGAGTCAGATCTATATCTGTGTGTTTTCCTATGTTCAGCTTCACTCCACAAAACGCATACACGCCTGCATTCATACACATACTCAAGAAATACATTCTCATTTCCACAAATCCAATCCTTTCTCACACTTATCTAGGGGATTAAATAAAAAATAAAATATTCCATAATCTAATACCGTAGTCCACAGTGCGAGATCAGGGTGTGGTCTGTTTTTTTTCAACATCCCAGTTTGAGACGCATAATCATTGAATGTCATCAGAGCTCCCACCATAGGGACTCCTGAACAAGCTGTCTCTTTGCGCTGGTTGCTTATTACTTGTGACCTTTGACCTTGACACAAAATGTCCATAATTCGTTCCATATGCAGTCATTGTGACTGTCAGGTTTCTTGATGATGTGATACGGTTTTAGCAACAATAAAGAAAATAAAAAAGAGAAGAAAATATGGTATACCCCGCTAATCATATACATCCATTCATTCATTGTCACTCTCAAATGCACGAAAACAATAAAATTGTTAATTTACACAAGAAGAGACACAGATAATACATTTTTAAATTTCCCCGCAAAGCCTATCGGCCTCACGCAACGAGAAAAAAATTATACTACTTCTGACTCATTGTTAGAGAAAAATATATATACGCAACTTTGGCTCAAAAGAGAAATAGCCGAAGTGCATATTCCACCCATTTTAAATATCAAAAATAATATTTAATTACTAATCCTATTCAGTCTTGTTTGGTGTTTTGAAACAAACCTGGTGTTTATAAAACACACCAATCCTCAAATGAAATAAAAAAAAATAAAAACAGCATTAATTTTACCGAATCAGAACTTTCCATTTACCACTATATATGTCATGAAACGTATTTATGCAAATGCATTAAATTATATGTTCCTAAATACATTAATTAACTCTAATTTTAATTGGATGTGATCTTCAATAATCCTAAATGTGTCAGGGAATTTTGAACAATATTGATTGTAACCAAATAACAAAAATAATAAAATATAAAATAATAAAAGACACAAAAGAATTATCACTTAGACGACAACACAAAGATAATCCATCAGCATATAAAAATACATTATCTTCTTTCTTTGTCTTCTGTCTTGTTGGTTGAAAATAACAGTTTTGTAAAACTGACATGTCTTAAGTTTTATTTCCAAATCAATGATCTTCTTTAATCGCATGATTTATTGATGAGTTGTCAATAAACTAGAATGTTTTATTGCCTGGTGTCTGATAATTCCTTATCATCCGGTTGATGTAACATTGCAATGTGAAATGATAATGTGTTTGAGTAAATTTCCTTCAATTCCAACAGCTTTATCAATATTGGTATCACATAATCTTCCATCTAGTTTGATCAAAGTTGGCATGCATGGGTAATTTTCACCTAAAGTAAAAACTTGGGGAAAAAATGTATTATTAACCTGTCAAAAACTTTAAAATTCATATGGTTAAAATACTTTTAAAATGGAGAAAAAAAAATGCAACACATTTTTGGACACAAAGAAAAAGGAGTGGTCATGAGAGAGAGAGAAAATGGAGGGGCTGGGAGAAAAATGTGAAAACTGTTTTTTTTTTACTTTTGCAACGGTCACCAATTTTCTCAAAATGCTCTTCAATTCAAATAAAAAAAATAACAAAAATATCATGAACTGGGAAAGAAAGTATAGAAGGGCATGTTTAAAACTTGACGCGTTAACTAGCAAAGTTCTCAGAGGAAACTCAGAGAAAAAGATTCTTAATAAACATCTGAAACTACAATCATTATTAAGGATATTGGTTAAAAACAAACATTCACACGTGAGGTGTTTGTGCAGCTATTTTACAACCTGTTTTATTCCCTCCAAGAATATTCAATGGGGGCACAGTTATACGTTGTTGCACTTCACACCAAAAGACAAAAACATCAGACAGCAAATAATAAAACTAGACATCTGGCTACCACTGCAGAAAAAGAAAACAATCAAACAATACGCAGATACGAAACTACAACCTTCCATCTCCCTTAGTCAACTAAAATAAAACCAAAAAAACCCACCTTCTCTCATTGAAATCTGCCTAAATTCCTTTGTACAGCGCTACTAAACCTGTAGGCGCTTTCCTTTAAACTTTCACTCAAATCCTTCAGCTTTATATCACTTCATCCTCTTAGATTCCAAACAACTAAACATGAACCTACATATATATTCCATTATACAAGTTACAAAACTGTAAATGATCTCAGTCAGCCATTTTGGCAAAACATATAACCTATATTAAGGTGTGGTCAATCCCTTAGTGCTGGACTCAAACAAAGACCAGAGGAAATAACCGACCATGCCTCTTTTGGGAAAATGTATAATTTATATTAAAGCAGATTGAGCCCATCACCTTGATACACAATTTTTTTATATATCATACATCAACTTATAACATAACATTCACGTGTAACCTGCCTTGTCAGAGTATTGACTTTCTATGTTCATCTTTCAAACATAAGCTAAGAATAAAAAAAAGCAGTCATTTTTTAAATTTACTGTAAAAGTAAAGTCCTATTGTCGCCATTTCCTGTGCCTTTTTTTTTTTTACACGAGGCAAGGCAGTAAAGACAGAAAACAAAG
>RXON01003999.1:0-54250 GCA_009667805.1 Leptobrachium leishanense | reverse complement strand
CAACGCTTCAGTAGACTCTAACACACAAACATTAGTATAAACATACAAAAATTTGGGAATACATATAATCCATATTATCCATAGATAGTTGATAACATGATCTCAGTAACTTCGTACCAATTCACTCAGAGCATAAAAAGTTGTAGGCATATAAAGATATCTTTTAGTGTTACCACTTTGCCGATATCCCTTGGTTTATCCCGCTGTCACAGGACCACCATGGAAGCTGGTTAAAACGATTTATTGGGTACACAACACGATACAAATCATCAAACGCGTTTCATCCATAAATTCTACAGACTAAATCAGGGAGAAACAGCATATAAAACTTCTCTCATCGCTAGCTCTTAAATAATGAACATTTTAACAATTAACAGGACTCTGTTTGATAATCAATTGCCCGAATTAAGTCCTGTTAATTGTTAATTGTTAAAATTAATATGAAAAAGGATATGAAAAGGCATTTTGTGCGTCAAGGTGCTGGACGTCGCAAATGCGTTGCGTCTGACGTCTTCTCATCACGCACACAGAAGGCTATGCGGGCGTGGTGGAGGTGGCGCACTCTGCACGTCTGTGTTAGCGGTTTTACGTTCTTGCCTAACTTGCGTCCATTTTCCACGTGCGTTGTGCGTGCTCAGTTCGGTGCGGATGCACTTCGTGTGTGGGTCTCTATTGCTCCTGATTCTATGCTACAACGGACGTTAAACTGTGCGGCAACACGGACGTTATCAATGCGTTCATCTGACACTGTCCTACACCTCCAGATCTGCGTGTTGCCTCATTTCTGGGGAGGCTATCGAGGCTCTTTGCGTGTACCCGTTCTTAAGCTTCAGCTAAGGGCTGGAGAAAGGCAGGAGAGACTGCTGGTGGGAAAATGGCGGTCCAGCAAAGAAGCGGTATTAAGAGGTGACCCAGTCGGGGTACAACGATCTGTAACAGGGGGCATGGACTGTTACCGACTAATAAGATGGAATAATAAATAAGGTTACTAGACAATTACAATGTTACTAGGCAGTTACTATAGGGAAACAATAGAACTAGTTCATTTTAGTATACAAAGAAACACACAAAGACACATTTAAATTTCTTCATGAAAATGCCACGAGAGTCTTTGGTTACACTGTTTCCAGCTGTGGTAGGTTTTCTATCGTTGTTCCTCGTCTTTTACACATCGCGTAACATTTACATTCAGCATACTGTTCCCTTAAGCGTTTCCAAACTGTATAAATTGGATGCATTTTATTCTCAGGCCTGCAGCTACTCAGAAAGGTACGACATCGATATTGCGTGTTTTCCACTGATTTAAGGATGTGTTGCGTGCAATTATTTCAGTACATGTAAAAAAGTTTACTTTTTTTTAACAAAATTGTCACACAGCCCCAATGTATGCTGTGTAATCTCACTTGGGAAGGGAAAAAGAAAAACCTCTCCGCTCAGCATCTTAACTGGTTTTGATGAATATACGGGAGTCTTAATTTACTCGTTTCTAACCATTTGAAGAAGAAAAAAAAAAGGAATTCATCTGCCTTAAGGAACGCAATCGCTGTGCAGGAAGATCGTAGTTGTGTGAAGTTTAAAATAAGAAGTGCTTGCATTTAAACCAAAAGAATAAAATCACAGCAAGGTTTTTCTTCTGTCATGAGGATTCTGCGCTTCTATGGCATCTGCGACGTGTACAGGTTCAACGATGAATGCATCAAAGCACAGAAAGAAAATTGGGATTTGGTCACATTATCTACTCATGTCACATTAAGCCACCACTATAGGGGTTATTCAGAGAGCACTAAAATGTCACCGACATTTCGGTGCTCTTTCGTTTCCTGCACTAAGGGGAATCAAATTCTAGACCTGTGCATGGCCCAAATTTTCGTTTTGTTCAATTTCGGATTTTTCGTTACGGTTTGTTTTAGTTTCGGATTGATTCGTTAAGGTTTTTTGGACTGATTCATTAATTCGGACGATCTGTATTTTATTTTCTGAACGATTCATTTTATTAGTTATTTCGTGTTTCAGATCCATTCGTACCTCATTTTTATTACCAATTTCGTTTTTATTTTGTATTTTAGAATGATTAAAAC
Source organism: Leptobrachium leishanense (assembly GCA_009667805.1). Classification (NCBI taxonomy): domain Eukaryota; kingdom Metazoa; phylum Chordata; class Amphibia; order Anura; family Megophryidae; genus Leptobrachium; species Leptobrachium leishanense. The sequence continues at coordinate 52,172 of RXON01003999.1, read as the reverse complement.
CAAAAAAAAGGGGGGACCCTTTCCTTGCTGCTGAAACCTATTCAGCACCATGGAGAGCAGAATTTAACCCTTTGCTGTGATATCAGCTGTGCCCTTTGAGATGCCCAATGCCCATTAACCCCTGACTGGGATATAAACTGTACCCTGTGACAGTGGCATAACTAGAAACCTGAGGGCCCCGGTGCAAGTATCCATGAAGGGCCCCCCCCAAAAAATCTATATTTTTTACTTTTTTTTCCCTGCAATATAAAAAAGATAGTATTGTCCCAGCTCACGTGGATATATATTGCCCCCAGCTCACGTGGATATATATATATTGCCCCCAGCTCACATAGATATATATTGCCCCAGCTCACATGGATTTATTTCCCCAGCTCACATGGATATATATTACCCCTAGCTCAAATGGATATATTTGTCCCAGCTCAAATGGATATATTTGTCCCAGCTCAAATGGATATATTTGCCCCCCGCTCACATGGATATATTTGCCCCCAGCTCACACATGAATATATTTGCCCCCCAGCTCATGGATGTATTTGCCCCCAGCTCATGGATGTAATTGCCCCCAGCTCATGGATGTAATTGCCCCCAGCTCATGGATGTATTTGCCCCCAGCTCATGGATGTATTTGCCCCCAGCTCATGGATGTAATTGCCTCCAACTCATGGATATATATTGCCCCCAGCTCATGGATATATATTTGCCCCCAGCTCTCACCTTGCTCTGTGGCCTGTTCTTCTCCCGAGCGGCCACCTGCATGCAGCTTGGCCGCTCGCATAGGATGGGAACCAGCGGCGCTGCTCCCAGATTCCGGCGCTGATTGCCGGAATCTGGCGGCTGTCTGGGCCCCCCTCCAGTGGCGGAATGCCAGGGCCCGGTCGCAAGTGTGACCTCTGCGACCCTGGTACTTCCGCCACTGTCCTGTGAGATCCCATTGTTGTGTTTTGAATTGCATTGATATCCACCAATATTTGGCGAACTGCCAGCTTTTTGAATGGCCACAAATTGCACCGTACAATTTCGGAGACAGTTCGGCTCTTTGAATAACCCCTATAGTATTTGATATAATTCACTGTCATGGATCACCTTTCATAAACTTGCATAAATGCATAAGAGGTTAAGGATTAGGACAGAGACATTTTATTATAGGACTGAAAAGGAGCGGTATTGCAGAGTTTCAGTTAAGGCATCAAAACTGCTAAAGGAATTGCTGTTCTAACCTAATATTGCCATCCCTTACGAATAGAAAGTGCATAGGGGAATTTTGAGTCCTCGCCAACCATCGATTTCACAGAATGGGGGATTACGAAATCCAAATAGAGCCTGTAGGAGGCCATGTGAGTAACTCCAACCAATGATCGACGGGGAGGCTGGTAAGACGTGAACATGCACTCTGGCGGTACCCAAAAGCGATACGGATGCTGCCATTTTCAGTTGGCTACAAGCAGTAAGACGAACAGGCCTATAAAGAACGTCTTTACAAGAGAACAACTTTTTGGAAATTTTTTTACATGCCTAAAGCGGACTGCTTTTAAAAAGGACACCGACTGAGGAAGCTAAAGGCAAAACGCGTTTTGGTGATCCTTATTTATTTTTTACCTCTTATGTATTAATTAGTCTTAATTGTTATTTTATTCATTAATAAATATATTAGGACTTTTTTTTTCTATTTCTATATCCTGTGGCTGATTCCTTCTTGGGGAGATCCCTGTTTTTTGCTGCCCAAGAAATGCGAGGCCACATCCAGGAATCTGAATAAAGGATATGGAAAACCAGCTTTTCAGTAAGTGTCCTTTGGCAAGACACCTAATGGTACGTACTTGTCTACCGCACAATATCGGCTGTGGAGTCCAGTGGTAATGTCTCTGCTCTTCGAGATGCAAGTCAAATCCTGTTCAGCACATCCCTCCAACACAACTGTGGAGAAGTAAGTCTCGACTTTACGAGAAGCGGGTTCAACCTAACCACCAGGTCGCTGATCTACAATCACGGTAAAGGCAGACTCCAATCCCACTCGGAAGACGCCACCAGCGAATGTCTTTGGGCAAGACCCCTAATAACGATATAGATGCGTCTACCTCACAAAATACTTGTACATCTCATAGATAGTAAGTTCACATGGGACCAGAGTCCCACTGAATCATGACATATCATCCATGTGTGGTATTCTAATGTATCAACTCCTTGTACGCTGATCTTGTAAAGCGCTGCGGAATATGTGGCATATATATAAATAAAGGATAATAATAATTTTCATGTAAGTATTCATTTTCCTTTTATTTTCTAAAAAAGTATATGATCATTAAGGCTAGGGTCAGACTGAGGCAGTGCGAACGCGCGTTCTGGCGCACATAATCACGGCCGCACTAGAAGCAGATGCCGGGCAATGACGGCCAATATACGAAGTACGGTCGCACAAAAGTCCGGCCGCGCAACGCAAGTGGAAAATGAACGCATTTTTTCGAGAACGTTAAACCGCTGGTACTGACGTACAGAGTGCGCTGCGGCCGCATAGCAGCGTGTGTGCGTGATTAGGAGATGTCAGACGCTGCTAGTGTGCGGCCAACATAACGTTCAAACAGCCGGATTTCCCTAGACTTCTTTTCACCCCATCGTCATGAAATACGTCCAGAATTGCGCATCGTCTGACCACTTAAGCGTATTCCGTGAAAAAATGCGTGCGCACGCATCGACGTACATTTTGACGGTGGCCGCAGAAAATGCGCTCATCTGTCCCTAGCCTTAGAGATGCTATTTTACGCTCATATGGAATGAACTGTATACACAGAATGTTTTCAATACACAGATATACTGTTTATTAGTGGCATATAATACATTGTATAACTCATTCTGACACTTTGTGCTACAATGTAACTACCTGACCCACCATTGTGACAGGTTAAAAGAGCTAAACTGGCCGTCACTGGAATCTAGACACACTCCCCACCTTTCCAACCTGGTGTTTAAGAGCTTTTCTGGGAAGCTACCACCCTACTTGAATAGGCTGCTTCCCTCAGCAGTTCCCTCCTCCTATAACCTCCGATCCAGGACCTGCACCTTATTTGCAATACCACAATGCAAAAAGAAAGTGGCTCGATCCTCATTTTCCTACAGAGCACCGCAATTATGGAATAACTTCCCAGACACCATCATATCTTCCCCCAGTCTAAAGTCCCTTAAGAGCTCCCTATTAACATACCTCAATACAGAATGCACCTGTAAACATGTAACAGTGACTATATACAGAATGCACCTGTAAACATGTAACATAGTGACTATATACAGAATGCACCTGTAAACATGTAACATAGTGACTATATAAAGAATGCACCTGTAAACATGTAACATCGTGACTATATACAGAATGCACCTGTAAACATGTAACACAGTGACTATATACAGAATGCACCTGTAAACATGTAACACAGTGACTATATACAGAATGCACCTGTAAACATGTAACATAGTGACTATATACAGAATGCACCTGTAAACATGTAACATAGTGACTATATACAGAATGCACCTGTAAACATGTAACATAGTGACTATATACAGAATGCACCTGTAAACATGTAACATAGTGACTATATACAGAATGCACCTGTAAACATGTAACATAGTGACTATATACAGAATGCACCTGTAAACATGTAACATAGTGACTATATACAGAATGCACCTGTAAACATGTAACATAGTGACTATATACAGAATGCACCTGTAAACATGTAACATAGTGATTATATACAGAATGCACCTGTAAACATGTAACATAGTGACCATATACAGAATGCACCTGTAAACATGTAACATAGTGACTATATACAGAATGCACCTGTAAACATGTAACATAGTGACTATATAAAGAATGCACCTGTAAACATGTAACATCGTGACTATATACAGAATGCACCTGTAAACATGTAACACAGTGACTATATACAGAATGCACCTGTAAACATGTAACATAGTGACTATATACAGAATGCACCTGTAAACCTGTATCATAGTGACTATATACAGAATGCACCTGTAAACATGTAACATCGTGACTATATACAGAATGCACCTGTAAACATGTAACATAGTGACTATATACAGAATGCACCTGTAAACATGTAACATCGTGACTATATACAGAATGCATCTGTAAACATGTAACATAGTGACTATATACAGAATGCACCTGTAAACATGTAACATAGTGACTATATACAGAATGCACCTGTAAACATGTAACATAGTGACTATATACAGAATGCACCTGTAAACATGTAACATAGTGACTATATACAGAATGACCTGTAAACATGTAACATAGTGACTATATACAGAATGCACCTGTAAACATGCAACACAGTGACTATATACAGAATGCACCTGTAAACATGTAACATGACTATATTTCCTACATATTTATGTTCTGTTAATATGCATATTATGTTTTGTTTTTAATATCTTGCATTTATTACTTTGTATTTCTGTAACAACTGTAAAAATTCAATGTTCTTTAACCCAGGACATGTTTGAAAACGAAAGAAATCTAATATCCTTCCTGGTAAAATACTTTATAAATAAATAGATACAAGTGAAATATCTTTTATAGTTGCGCTGGGAATACTGAACACTTTTCCTTGTAATTATATATTTTTTTATTTACAAAGCTCCAAAATGTTCTGTTCTCTACAACCGTTGCTTTTGATTGCTGGTGTCCATGGTGTGTAAGCATTGTTTATTTACAATGTTTGTGTTTCTTTGCTTAATGTTGATGGTTTGTGAGGATGCAGTTGGTTTTTGATGCTGTCGCACGCTACACAGCCAGCAGACGTGAGCTGAAGAGGAAGCGATGAGGGAACTGGCACTGAAAGACAAAGCTTTGGTGGTGAGTGCAGATGTGAGCATTGCGTGCCACAGTCAAGCTGAGCTGGCAGCTGTGGTGGGGGCGAGGTACATGCCCACGAGCTGGGGAGGAACAGCACTTCTGGGTGAGCGACAGGCTTTGTGTCTCTACAGAGTTGGTGGGGAGACACTTTACATCCTCCCAGTCACAGCACTTTAATGTCAATGGAGCATAAAAAGTCAGAGACTCTCGGTCTCTGCTTGAATGAACATCTGTAAGACTATAGGAGGCAGAGCTTTAAAAAGGGAAAAAAGGTAGAGAGGGGGCAGGTACAGTGACCGAGGCAACGATACAAGAGCAAGGTAAAAATGGGAAGAAATACAGTCGGAAAAGGAAGGCTTAAAAAAAAATAATAAAAAAATTACGCTAGATCAGGGACATAGGTGATTAAATCAGGCAATGAGGCACGAGTGAGGACGTAAGAGAAAAAAATAAAAAGCTAAAATAAAAGTTAGAAGAAGAAAAGACAACTTAAAAAGAAGTTAAATAAAGGGTGGGAGTAAGGGAAAGGCATTATTATTTTTTGGGGGTAGGGAAATAGGATTAAGAAACCATAAAATAGAAAAAGAATCAAGAGCACAAATCAGATAGATACAGTGTCTGTGGCGGAAGAAAGCTTTAATTCATGCTGATGGGAGACCAGATATTAACAGAGAGGTGAGACATAGGAGAACAGAGGGAGGGGAGCGTAAGATCAGTGTTAGAGATACCACCCTGAGATTTCCAGCACATTTGGTTTAAATTTATCATCACTGTTAATTTCCTAATTGCTCAGCTCAATGGAAAGGTTAATGAGCACGCCGCCAGCTCGACTAAGGAATTTTAAGTAGAATTTTTTTTTTTTCCTACAGAAAGAGATTTATTCAACAATTTCTATGGATTTAAAAAAAAAACACGCAAATGATGGCTGGATGAATTTGGAATAACGAATGGTGACAAAACCAAGAAGAAACAAAGCGAAATCTACAGGTAAAACGTCCACATGGTTGCACTTTACGGGATTGCTTGATTTAAGAAAAAAACTGATTAAAGAACATATAGGCGTGCGGCGCAGGAGGTGTGCCAGGGCACACCCTAATGTTGGCTGAAGAGGTCCTCTTTTACCACCTACATAGACATTTTAGATGCCCCTTATCTGGTTTATTATGAACAGCAGAAAAACACACTGTATCTGATTACAGGCTTGTTATTTCTAATGAAAAATTGTCATTTTGCGAAAAACCTTCTAAACAGAATTTGCCAATCAATAAATGTTGCACCTTAACGCAACGGGCTGGGCACACCAGTGAAAGAACATCTCTGCAACAGTTCCTGTGGACTTGTATGGAATATTCGCCAAATGGAAGTGTTATAAACTGGATAAGAAGATTTAATGCCGCAGAGTTGTACGGAATTACGGATTATTGGAGACGCGCTCCGGGAATTCTACATTTTACCGTTCCGGAGGCAGAAAAATCCTCATTCTGCCACATTCCCACATGGAGGCAGTGTAACCTAAGGATTGGAATATGGAAGCCGTCGCGTGCCCTAAGGGGAAGTTTTGACACTTTTAAAATGTTACCTGCGGTTTTGTGGATAAACCTTCGCGTAACTGTTTGTACATATAGGAAAAAAATATGCAACAATAAATTGAAAGGGAAGTAAATGCAAATGTAAACCGAAACGGTGTGTGACAGAGCTCTCTCAGCTTCAAGAAGTCATAAAGCGAAATGAACTATGGCACCGTGGAATATAAAACCGAAGCACGTCATAAAGATGCACTTTCTCCGATAACGTACATGTGTGCGGTAAACCTTTTTGCGCCCAACAGTAACAGTGTATTGTTGTGTAATACTGTCATTTAGAATGATACAACACAGAGGATCCTCTAGATCAGTGTTTCCCAAACCTGTCCTCAGGACCCTCTGCCTCGCCAGGTTTGCAGGATATCTGAAGCACAGCACAGGTGATATAATTTGCTGCTCAGTGATTGCAGGAGTCAGTCTGCATTTCCTCAAGGTGATCTGCAAAATCTGGCCTTGCTGAGGGTCCCGAGGACAGGTTTGGGAAACACTGCTCTAGATTGTAAGCTCATTTTACCAGACCTTACTGCGTCTCATATTTTTGTTTACAAACGTTTGCTTTTCGTTTTGTTCATTTAACATGATTCTCCACTTTATATTGTGAAGCTCTGTAGAAAGGCTGTATAAAAGATTGTAATGATATGTCTACGTGGGTGTTCACTTAACTGCGACGTGTTGAGAATCCACCTCGGGTTGAAAGAATTGGAGAATTTTTACATCTTGGCTGTTGTTTTGTATTAACAATTTCTGGTTTATTAAACAATCCCTCTTTGTAAGTATGTATAGTTTATTCCCTTTTTACCTTGTTTTGCTCTTTTATCATTCAATTTCTACTGCAGAGTTTTTAATATGCCTGGATAATATAATCCATTAAATGGTGAATTATGTAGATTTTAAAATGAGTTAGAATATTTCAAAATAAAATACTGTCCGCTGGGCATATTGAGCATATTTTCCAGTTTATTTTTGCCAGCCCCCCCACCCAGTTTCTCTGTTTTTAAGCGAGAGAACGCTGATTTGAATACAATACATTGTATTCTCATGTGGTTGGTTATTCAGGTTGGTGACTTGTATGCTCTGAAGGACAGAAATTTTAATGTATTTCAGGACACTAATATTATAAAACACAAGGCTCTTTAGGTGTATAGTAATTGCAGAACAAGGAGTCTCTTCGGAGAAATAAATAGATGTATCTGGGGGATATACCATTGGTTTCCATGGTGATACTCCACATCGAAACATTTATTTCACAATTATCTTTTACCTGGGTCACTCAGGATCCTTCTAAAGTAAGGACAAACCATTATTTCTCCCTTTATATTCAATGAGTGGAGGCTGGGGATTTCATATTCTGCGTCCTGACATCCTGTACGGAAATGCTTTGTTTTAATCAAAGTGAAGATAAAAGCTCTTCTGTCGTTGCAGAATTCAAACTTTCATTTAATGTTTTCTTGTTTTCACTATACCAAGTAAATTGATGTTTGTCGTTTACATTCGGCATCGTAATTATTACACAATGCTGTCTGCCTTTTCAAAAAATTGACTATGTATCTTATTTGCTCATAGAATATGTCTTCTATCTGGTAGACACCGTGCAAAGATCTCAAGATTTAATCATCTGTATATGCTTTAATAACATGTTCACATTTGTATGGCAATTTTAATGGTGTAACCCTTACTAGTAGGTAACACCTTATCTAACTTAGAAATGAAAATGTATAAGGACATACTTGAAAACGAGAGAAATCTCAATGTATCCTTCCTGGTAAAATACTTTATAATTAAATAAATAAGGGGGTATTCAGAGAGCACCGAAAGGTCACTGACATTTTGGTGCTCTGTCGTTCCCTGGACTTCCCTGCGTTTCGGGGAATCAAATTGTTCTACCCAGCGTCCCCGAATTGCAGGTAATTGCGGCAAACATTTCGGAGGGCCACTAAACGCAGCCGCTGACCAGCTGCAAGAGAAAGCCAAAATGCCACCGGACGGGTAAAAAAAAAACGACCTAAAATACTATTGAAAGTGTCAAAATTAAAACACTGTTTGCAAAACAACTACTGAACGAAAATGCCTGGAATTTAAGGTCCTATGAAAGATACTAAAAAAGTATGTTACAGAAAAATCGGGAAAAAAATTTGTCGCGTAAATCTCAAATTGCCTAAAAGATCCTAAAATAAAATCAATAAATAGACTTTTTACTGGAGACTATAATAATAAATGAGAAAGTACACATAAAAAGCTTTTTTAGTGTACTTTCTTATTTTTGCTTGCTAGGTGGATAGACTAGCTCTCTAGGATTTTAGCAGCACCCTCTCTTTTATTTTTGTTTTTTCCACAGTAGTTCTACTGTGCATTTATAATAATAAACGGTTTATTAGATATTGGATAAGAACAGGAATATTTTTAACATTGAAGCCTGTGGGATTCGCCTGAATAAACCTGCCGAATGAAACCACCGAACAGCAGGGCATTTCGGCAACTTTCACTGCTGTTCGATGAATAAATTAGCCATTGCTTCTCTATGGGGGATTTCATTGCCTTCGAACAGGCACCGTACTTGCCTGGCTGGCTTAACAACTAGCATATATATATATATGTGTGATCAAGCACCGTCACAGGGCACTGTAGCGCGGTCCTCTAGGGCAATCACATCAGTCAGTTACAGCTTCTTTATGTAGTTCAGTTTATTTCAGCAATCAAGTAGAGTTTCGGTTGCAAACACCCACCTTCGAGCTGCCTCTGGAAAGTCCTCACTCCATGGACATAATAAAGTATCCGATAAAAATATACTCCAGCATACAGCATTAAATTCTGTTTTTTATTCCATCAACACAGTAAAACAACGTAAAATATACAGTAAAATATGTAAAAAATACAGTAAAATATACAGTATACCAAAACGCGCTTTGCATAAAAAGCTTCATCACTTGGTGCTACTGTGACCTGTGACAGTAGCACTAACTGATGAAGCTTTTTATGCGAAACGCGTTTTGGTATACTGTACATTTTATTGCTAATAAAATTCACCTTATTTTACACCTATCCCGGGTCCTGGATGCTTATATTCGCCGAGGAGGTGGCTGAGGCTAAAAGGTGATCCCGGTGCACCTTCTGAAGTCACCGGCTGACTACAAATCTGTTGTCTGATCGATAAGACACCAGCAAATGTGAGTACCACATTCTTCTCCTTTGTTTGCACTCCATTTTATACAATATTGCTCTATGTGAGTCATTTTATATTTTGCAGGACACAGAGGATGGTAACCCTGTAAAGAAACCACACTTCTGAGCCACAGGGTGCAGCGGAAGGAACCACTAACAGGACAAGAAGCGCCAACTCCAGCACATCTTTCTTTTATACTCAATATTAAAGGGGTTATTCAGAGAGCGACGATCTGGCCCCGAAATGTCACCGAACAGGGAATTTCTCTATTTATTGGAACCGTAAGCATTTTACAGAATTTTTTCTGCAAATTTTTTTTTCCTTAAGCAGTTTTCTTTTTTCTGTAACGGACTCTTTTTTTATTATCATTCGCATGACCTTATACAGTCATGGCCGAAATTGTTGGCACCCCAGACATTTTTCCAGAAAATGAAGCATTTCTCACAGAAAAGTATTGCAGTAACAATGTTTTGCTATACACCTGTTTATTCACTTTGCGTGTATTGGAACAAAACAAAAAAAGGGAGGAAAAAAAGCAAATTGGACATAATGTCACACAAAACTCCAAAAATGGGCTGGGACAAAATTCTTGGCATCCTTAACTTAAAATTTGGTTGCACACCCTTTGGAAAAAATAACTGAAATCAGTCACTTCCTATAACCATCAATAAGCTTCTTACACCTCTCACCCAGAACTTTGGACCACTCTTCCTTTGCAAACTGCTCTAGGTCTCTCTTATTGGAAGTGTGCCTTTTCCCAACAGCAATTTTAAGATCTCTCCACAGGTGTTCAATGGGATTTAGATCTGGACCCATTGCTGGCTGTGGCCACTTCAGAACTCTCCAGCACTTTGTTGCCATCGATTTCTGGGTGCTTTTTGACGTATGTTTGGGGTCATTGTCCTGCTGGAAGACCCAAGATCTCGGACGCAAACCCAGCTTTCTGACACTGGGCTCTACAGTGCGACCCAAAATCCTTTGGTAATCCTCAGATTTCATGATGCCTTGCACACATTCAAGGCACCCAGTGCCAGAGGTAGCAAAACAACCCCAAAATATTATTGAACCTCCACCATATTTCACTGTAGGTACTGTGTTCTTTTCTTTGTAGGCCTCATTCCGTTTTCGGTAAACCGTAGAATGATGTGCTTTACCAAAAAGCTCTATCTTGGTCTCATCTGTCCACAAGACATTTTCCCAGAAGGATTTTGGCTTACTCAAGTACATTTTGGCAAACCGTAGTCTTGCTTTTTTATGTCTCGGTGTCAGCAGTGGGGTCCTCCTGGGTCTCCTGCCATAGAGTTTCATTTCATTTAAATGTTGACGGATAGTTTGCGCTGACACTGATGCTCTCTGAGCCTGCAGGACAGCTTGAATTTCTTTGGAACTTGTTTGGGGCTGCTTATCCACCATCCGGACTATCCTGCGTTGCAACCTTTCATCAATTTTTCTCTTCTGTCCACCCACAGAGAGATTAGCTACAGTGCCATGGGTTGCAAACTTCTTGATAATGTTGCGCACTGTGGACAAAGGCAAATCTAGATCTCTGGAGATGGACTTGTATCCGTGATTGTTGATATTTTTCCACAATTTTGGTTCTCAAGTCCTCAGACAGTTCTCTTCTCCTCTTTCTGTTGTCCATGCTTAGTGTGGCACACACAGACACACAATGCAAAGACTAACAGGGTTATTCAGAGAGCGTGGAAAGCCGGAGAATGACTGGAGAATAACTGGAGAATGAAAAATTCTAGGTCAAAATAGCCGATTTGGAAAGTGAGATAAATGGGAGAATTTTTCTGGTTTGGCTATTTTGACCTAGAATTTTTCATTCTCCAGTCATTCTCCTGCTTTTCACGCTCTATGAATAACCCTGTAAGTGAACCTCTCTCCTTTTTATCTGCTTTCAAGTGTGATTTTTATATTGCCCACACCTGTTACTTGCCCCAGGTGAGTTTACAGGAGCATCACATGCTTGGAACAATCTTATTTATCCACAATTTTGAAAGGGTGCCAAGAATTTTGTCCAGCCCATTTTTGGAGTTTTGTGTGACATTTTGTCCAATTTGCTTTTTTTCCTCCCTTTTTTTGTTTTGTTCCAATACACACAAAGGGAATAAACATATAGCAAAACATGTGTTACTGCAATACTTTTCTGTGAGAAATACTTGATTTTCTGGAAACATTTCTGGGGTGCCAACAATTTTGGCCATGACTGTTAATTCCAGACATTTTCGTTCAGTAGTTTTTTTTGCAAACAGCGTTTAAATTCTGACACTTTCAATCATATATATATATATATTTTTTACCCTGTTCTTCAGCTTGTCGACTTTTTTCCAGCTGCTGGTCTGCGTTTTGTTCTGCGGCTAGTGAGCATTTTCCGGATATGTTCGGCGGGTTTTCGCGTCAGAGTGATTTCAGGGGGAATTCGGCTTGTCTTCGGTTTTGCGGCAGATTTTCGGGTCTGTCCCTGCACTCCGGGGACCCTGCGGTGAATGCTGCATTCACCGCAGGGTGGGACAATTTGATTCCCTGAAGTGTAGGGAACGGGAGAGCACCGAGAAGTCGGCGACATTTCAGTGATCTCTGAATAACCGCCAGAGTTTGAATGTTCAGTTTAAGTGCAACCTTCTTGTTTTGTATATATAGCATTTACTATAAAGGAAAGTATTCTTTTATGAAGGGGTTGTTAAATCTGAGCTGATGATTAGAACACCGTAGGAAAGCAATGGAACACAATCACACAATCAAGCTAGTGTTAAATACCAAAACTCTGCTCAGAGGTAATCCTTTAATAAGGCCAAATATTGCCTTGTTAGTATTTTGTTGGCCTTGTTTAATTCCGGATATTCATATGGAAAAATGAGAACGATGTTTGAATACTATGATAAAAGAGCAGAATTTCTTTTTTAACTTAATACTCTATTAAAAATAGTTAACTTTTTTGCCCTTAAATAACGCTACAATTGCTGCTGAAGGCCTCTGTCCAATTCTTTATTTTCCTTCTTTTAGGTGATTTTACTCACCTTTTGTCAATCGCCGGGTGTAGCTTATCTTCCTCATCTCAGCGGCTTCCGAACCAAGAAGTCCCTAAAGCTTTACTAAGCAGTTTGCTCTATTACTTCCTGTCACATTTTCTATTAATTCTTACACGTGGACACAATCTACCTACACTGCCGGTCTTTAGGTTGGCCAGATTGCTTACAGGACAGACAGAACAAAGGTAGTCGGGGTAAGCCATAGTTAGCAAACCAGAACAAGAACTTGTATGAAGCTCGGAGGTCAGAGCCAGAATACACAGTCAGAGCCAGGAATCCGAGCCAGAAGGGTAGTCACACAGAGCCAGGGGTCGGTACATAAGACAGGAGTCTCACAAATCAGAAAATAGCAAAGAATGCACTGAAGATGGTAAACCATGAAAGGGCAATGGACTGAACTCAGCTGTTTTTGAATCTGGCAGGCACCGCGTCACCCACTGTGGCTGCCAGCTGTTTCACTTGTCGGCCGGCCAGCAAGCAGCAAGGATGCGCCTACCGGGTACTATCAGAGGATGTGACCGTACCCCCCTCTCTCTATGGGAGGCCACTGGATGACCTCCAGGAAAATAAGGATGTAACAAATGATTTTACCTTCCTGGTAAAATCCTTTATAAATAAATAAATAAATAAATAAAGGCACGCACCAGTCTGAGTGCATGGACGACAGTGGCAGGAAGCCGGAACCTGTCCTCTTCCAGTCCACCAAATACTGGAGACGTCCCCTAGATCATTGTTTCTCAAACCTGTCCTTAGGACCCCCTAAGAGGCCAGGTTTTCCAGATATCTGAAGCACAGCACGGGCAATATGATTTGCTGCTCAGTGGTTGCAGGATTCAGTCTGCATTTCCTCATGGTGATCTGCAAAATCTGGCCTGTTAGGGGGTCCTGAGGACAGGTTTGAGAAACACTGCCCTAGACATCCTGGAGTCCAGAATGGCACTGACTTCATACTCCTACTAAACCTCAGTCATGACAGGAGGAGGAGATAAATAGTTTTTGTGTACCTATTACACAATAAAGGGTTTAACAAGCCTCCATTTAAGACCTTAGGTATGCACAAGTGTGGTGGCTTGAAATACTAATTGGCGCTTTCAGCTGCCCCATTAGCCAGGGGTTGATAAGTTGAAGAGAACGCCAAACTAACCCATGTTTTGCACAAAACCAGACACCGTGAAACACACGGAACCCTCTATCAAAGACAATCTCTTTGTGAAGTACCATGGAGTCTGACTACTTCTTTCACGAAGATCAGCAGAGGTCAGTTTAGGAGGAGGAAGAATAGAGTTTTGGAGAATCTATCAATGATCATGACACTGACCACGTTTCCCTTAGACCTGGTTAGTTCAACTATAAAAATCCATGGCCAGATGGGACCAAGGAATTCCGGAATAGGTAATGGCTGCGCAATCCAACGCGTTTTAGGATTTTTGTTTTTAGCACAAGTCTCACATGCAGGAACTATTCTCTCAAATCCGTTACGCATAGAAGGGCCACCAAAATCTGGCGTGCTAGACTGGACATGGTTTAATCATACCCAGGTGACCAAAGGGTTTGGGGTTCCTTGATGAAACATTATCAACTGTTCTCTTAATTTTCAGGTGCGAAAAGCTTTCCTGGAGGTTTCTCCAAACTAGCAATGACCTGCGCAGCCTGGAGGAGCTCCGAAACAGAAAGAAACAGTGGAAGCAATGATGTGTTCATATGGAAGACAGGGTTTTTTTTTTGTTTTTTTTTTATAAATTCTTTATTTATGATTAAGAGGATCACAAATGAATGCAATAAAGCCAGAGAAACAAAAACAAAGGCCACACAGGGCCATGCCATAGGCAATGCAAGGAAATCAAACCATTAACGATGTATGGCAGATGGCGACGGGAAATGTATGCAAGTGCAATCAACGCAATGCAGGACAGCAATTATCGTAGTTGGTCACAGGACATAGAAAGGGGGGAATAAAAGGGGGAATGGGGAAGAGTGGGGGAGGAGAGAAAAGTAAAGCGAGAAGAAGAAAGAAAAAAAAAATCCTGAAATTACAGAAATCGGGAAAGGCAGCCTAAGAAAAGTGGTACTCAGCAGCACTCCTCTGAGACCCCGCAGGAAAACAGAGGGCCACAGAGGGAACCACAGGGCAAAGGTCACTGAAGGGACAAGGGAGCAGTGAGAGCCTAGGTGACTGTCCCACGGCTCGCCCTCAATAAAACCATACCTCTAGACCCAAAAAAAAAAAGGGGGAGATGTGGGAAAGATAGAAAAATATAAGAAGGAGAACAGAAGGAAGAAAGGCAGAGCAAAAAGGGGGGGGCATGAAGTCAACATACAGTCGATCAGGAAATAACCAAGGTCAGGAAGCGACCGATCTCGGTCATAGGAGAGTGGAGTACATACGAGCAAAACAAATTAGTCCGGCTCATAAGGCTGCCCATCCGAAGGGGACCGCGACTGCTCCCCATTAGCAGTGTCCATACGATGTGGTAGTCCCAGAGCCAACAGGTGAGTCCGCGCCTCGTCCAGCGTCGAGGCTACCAAAATCTCAGCTATGGTGAATAAGCAGGGAGCCTGAGACGTACACAATTCCTGGACATTTCTAACACAATGACGTCCTTCGTGGCAGTCTGAGGGGCCGCCGCCCTTGCGGATTCTGAGCGCTGATATCACCGGATCTGGGGCTTCGGCAGGGAGAGAAAAGGACGGTCCTTACCAACCGGATGCTTAGTAGCAGGAGATCAGTTATTAAACAGCGTCCGAGATTACCCCTCAGCTTCAGATTCCGTTGCCTATGTCGGGTCTCCAGAGCCAGTAAGGCAGATTTGCAGTCCAGCGACCCGCGGGTCTGGAGTGCCCGAACCTGGGAAAGAATCTCGTCTTGTGTAGCCGCTAAGGTGCCAGTTCGGAAGCCGACATCCGCCACCTCTGTGCGTAGGAGGAGAGACCACAGCGTAACTCCGCCATCTTCCATGCCCACGAGGAGCGGGCGTCCACCCAGAGGGCTCGGATGTCCCGCCTCCTCACTGAGGGTCCTCAGAGTCCCTGCAGCATCAACTGTGGGCAGGGCAGCCATCAGAAATGATGGGGCCCTTACTAAACCCACGATGGGGCCCCCCAGGCCCCCCTCAACCTCTAAACAGCTTTTCTCCCCTTCAAAAAAAAAGGACATAACATAGCACCACAGCATAAAACTCCCAGTAAATGTGCAGTGTGTATTAGCTTATCACAGTATCCACAGCAATAAAACCCACAGTAATGAGCGGTGTGTCTGAACGTATCACAGAATCCACAGCAATAAATCTCACAGAAACGGGCTGTGTATGATGGCCTTTGGGTCTGGGTCTGGCCCTGGGTCTGGTCCTGGGACTGGGCCTTGGGGTCTGGTCCCTGAGGTCTGGGCCCTGAGGTCTGGGCCTGGTCCCTGGGTCTAGCCTGGGCCCTGGTCTCTGGGTCTGGTCCCTGGGGTCTGGGTCCTAGGGTCTGGGCCCTGGGTCTGGGCCCTGGTTTGGGCCCTGGGTCTGGCCCTGGGTTTTGGGGTCTGGGCCTTGGGGTCTGGGCCCTGGGTCTGGGCCTTGGGGTCTGGGCCCTGCGGTCTGGGCCTAGGTTTGGGCTTTGGGGTTGGGCCTGGGTCTTGGGGTCTGGGCCTTAGGGTCTGGGTCCTGGGCCTTGGGTCTGGGCCCTGGGTTTGGGCCTTGGGGTCTCGGCCCTGGGTTTGGGCCTAGGGGTCTGGGCCTATGGGTCTGGGCCCTGGGTTTGGGCCTTGGGGTCTGGGCCATGGGGTCTGGGCCCTGGGTCTGGGCCTTGGGCCCTGGGTCTGGGCCTTGGGGTCTGGGCCCTGGGTCTGGGCCTTAGGGTCTGGGCCCTAGGGTCTGGGCCCTGGGTCTGGGCCTTGGGGTCTGGGCCTTAGGGTCTGGGTCTTGGGCCTTGGGGTCTGGGCCCTGGTATGGGTCTGGACCCTAGGGGTCTGGGCCCTGGGTCTGTATTTGGACTTTGGGGTCTGGGCCTTGGGGTCTGGGTCCTGGGGTCTGGGCCTTAGGGTCTGGGTCCTGGGGTCTGGGCCCTGGGTTTGGCCTAGGGTCTGGGCCCAGGGTCTGGGCCTGGGTTTGGGCCTAGGGGTCTGGGCCCAGGGTCTGGCCTGGGTTTGGGCCTAGGGGTCTGGGCCCTGGGTCTTAGGGTCTGGGCCCTGGGTTTGGGCCTAGGGGTCTGGGCCTTAGGGTCTGGGCCCTGGGCCTTAGTGTCTGGGCCCTGGGTCTGGGCCTTGGGGTCTGGGCCCTGGGTTTGGGCTTTGGGGTTTGGGCCCAGGGGTCTGGGCCCTGGGTCTGGGCCTAGGGGTCTGGGCCCTGGGCCTTTGCCCTGGGTCTGGGCCATAGGGTCTGGGCCCTGGGTTTGGGTCTTGGGGTCTGGGCCCTGGGCATTTGCCCTGGGTCTGGGCCATAGGGTCTGGGCCCTGGGTCTGGGCCTTGGGGTCTGGGTCCTGGGCCTTGGGGTCTGGGCCCTGGGTTTGGGCCTAGGGGTCTGGGCCCTGGGTCTGGGCCTTGGGGTCTGGGCCCTGGGCCTTGGGGTCTGGGCCATGGATTTGGGCCTAGGGGTCTGGGCCCTGGGTCTGGGCCTTAGGGTCTGGGTCCTAGGGTATGGGCCCTAGGGTCTGGGGTCTGGGCCTTGGGCCCTAGGGTCTGGGCCCTGGGTTTGGACCCTGGGTTTGGGCCCTGGGTCTGGGCCCTAGGGGTCTGGGCCCTAGGGGTCTGGGCCCTGGGTCTGGGCCTTGGGGTCTGGGTCCTGGGCCTTGGGGTCTGGGCCCTGGGTCTGTGCCTTAGGGTCTGGGCCTAGGGGTCTGGGTCCTGGGTCTGGGCCTAGGGGTCTGGGCCCTGGGGTCTGGGCCCTGGGTCTGGATCTTAGGGTCTGGGTCCTGGGGTCTGGGCCCTGGGTTTGGGCCTAGGGGTCTGGGCCCTGGGTCTTAGGGTCTGGGCCCTGGCTCACCACTCGCTGTCTTCTATCTTCTTTTCTTCTGTCTTCTTTCTTCTTCTCTTCTTTTCTTCTTCCCGGTCCCTCCAGCTCCGGCGCGCAGCTTCACTGAGTGGAGGGGTGGAGCCAAAGCAACGTGCTTGGGAGGCCCCTCACACGCTGCTTGGCCCCGCCCAGCCAGGAAGTGAAGCTGCCAGGAGCCAGAGGAAACACAGTGTCTCCTCCGGACCCTGCAGCAGCAGCAGGGACACAGCTCCGGATTCGGACTCATCGAGTCTGATGCCGGAGCTGTTAAAGGGCGACGCCGCTGCCGTCGGGAGCCCGGGATCCCCCCCCCGGGCCCCGGCGGCCCGGGCCCCCACCGGGCCCGGGCCCCTTACGGCAGCATTGGGCGTAATGCCCTGATGGCGGCCCTGACTGTGGGGCTTGCAGGGAAGCAGCAGGGCTCACCTCCCCGGGCGCCGTCTCCGCCGGTGGTCGGGGCAGGGTATTCGTCTCCTTCGGGCCCGCCAGCGCGACCCAAATGTCCGGAAGGTTTTGGCACTCCGCCGCACCGGCCTTCTTCTTACCCATAGCCGTTTGACGTACCGGTATCTTGGACGAAGGGGCAACACAACAGCACGAGGCGGCAAAGATGGCGGTCTGCCTCTCTCCGTGCCAGGCCTGAAAGCCAGCAGCCAAGTCAGGGCAAGCTAGGAAACGTCCCTCGGCCAATTTCTTGACACCACTCGGTCCTGGATGTGTTGCTGCGAGAGGGGAAAGCAGGGAAAGTCCGATGGCAGCGTAAAAGTAGCTTAAATCAGGCTGATTCTGCGGGAGCTGCTCGGACATGCGACTGCTCTCTTCAGGCACCCAGCCACGCCCCCGAAGACAGGGTTTTGATCCTGTATGTGTTGTTCGTATGTCTCGTACTGTCTGGACAAGACATCTGTCTTTGTATTGCGAGGACCAGGTTTATACGTAGGAATAAAATTAAACTTGGATAGCATTAAAGACCACCTGGCTTGTCTGGCGTTTTGTTTTTTTTTGCGTTGCCTATTTATGTCAAATTTGTATGGTCAGTAATAATTTAGACTAGCAGTCCAAATCTCCCGCAGCTGGAGGCCGTGCTGCAAGAACAATACACAGATGTGGAAAAGTGGATCAAAGATAACAAACTTTTTCTAAATACTGACAAAACTGTAACGATGCTCTTTGGTACAGCACCTAAACTACATAAATTACAAATTTCCCATCTATGTGTCAGGACAAAATCAAATGGCACGCTGTCCACAGTCACTGCTCTCAAATATCAAGGTATGTAGTTTGACCCAAATCTATCCTTTGGCGCCCACATCGAAAAACTCTCAGCTAAATGTTACCCCAAACTAGGTGCCCTGTACAGAAACAAATCTTACCTGAGCCCCGCGGTAAGAAAGCAGATCATACAACAAATGCTTATGCCGGCTAATAAATACGGAGATGTAGTGTATGCAGCTGCCCAGCAAACACACCTCCAGAAACTTACTACATTGTATAACTGATTCTGTCGCTTTGTGCTACAATGTAACTACATGACTCACCATTGTGACATGTTAAAAGAGCTAAACTGGCCGTCACTGGAATCTAGACGCACTCTTCACCTTTCCAACTTGGGAAGCTACCACCCTACCTGAATAGACTGCTTCCCCCAGTAGTTCCCTCCTACCACTAGCGTCGCTAGGTGGGGGGTGCGGTCCGCACCAGGTGACACCCGCCCTTAGGGTGACACCGTCACCAAAGACTTTGATTTTTGAACCGGCCTCCGGCGCTGCATGCTGTTCGCCACGTCTTTGGCTCCCTATGAGCTCCCGAAGGCATGGTGCTTGGCCACTCGCCTGGGGGAACCATGTGACCAGCAGCATTCTCGCGAGATCGCGGCAGGTCACGTGGTTCCCCCAGGCGAGCAGCCAAGCTCCATGCCTCTGGGAGCTCATAGGGATCCAAAGACGCGGGGAACAGCAGGCGGCGGCAGAGGTGAGCTGCTGGGGGCGAATTTATCCATGTGTGAGCTGGGCAAATGTATCCATGTGTGAGCTGGGGGCAACTACATCCATGTGTCAGCTGGGCAACCATATCCATGTGTGAGCTGGGCAACTATATCCTTGTGTGAGCTGGGCAAATTAATCCATGTGTGAGCTGGGCAACTATATCCATGTGTGAGCTTAGCAAATTTATCCATGTGTGAGCTGGGCAACTATATCCATTTGTGAGCTGGGCAACTATATCCATTTGTGAGCTGGGCAACTATATCCATTTGTGAGCAGGGCAACTATATCCATGTGTGAGCTGGGCAACTATATCCATGTGTGAGCTGGGCAACTATATCCATGTGTGAGCTGGGCAACTATATCCATTTGTGAGCTGGGCAAAGTTATCCATGTGTGAGCTGGGTAACTATATCCATGTGTGAGCTGGGCAAATTTATCTATGTGTGAGCTGGGCAAAGTTATCCATGTGTGAGCTTGGTAACTATATCCATGTGTGAGCTGGGCAAAGTTATCCATGTGTGAGCTGGGTAACTATATCCATGTGTGAGCTGGGCAAATTTATCCATGTGTGAGCTGGGCAACTATATCCATGTGTGAGCTGGGCAACTATATCCATGTGTGAGCTGGGCAACTATATCCATTTGTGAGCTGGGCAAAGTTATCCATGTGTGAGCTGGGTAACTATATCCATGTGTGAGCTGGGCAAATTTATCTATGTGTGAGCTGGGCAAAGTTATCCATGTGTGAGCTTGGTAACTATATCCATGTGTGAGCTGGGCAAAGTTATCCATGTGTGAGCTGGGTAACTATATCCATGTGTGAGCTGGGCAAATTTATCCATGTGTGAGCTGGGCAAATTTATCCATGTGTGAGCTGGGCAAATTTATCAATGTGTGAGCTGGGCAAATTTATCCATGTCTGAGCTGGGCAACTATATCCATGTGTGTGCTGCTGGGGGCAATATATATCCATGGGCGAGCTGCTGGGGGCAATATATATCCATGGGCGAGCTGCTGGGGGCAATATATGTCCATGGGCGGGCTGCTGGGGGCAATATATGTCCATGTGTGAGCTGCTGGGGGCAATATATATATCCATGGGTGAGCTGCTGGGGCAATATATACATCCATGTGTGCCTTCACTTTCACTGTCTTCAAACAGGCACTGTACTTGCTGGCAGTTCACTAAAATTTATGTGTGAGCAGATGAGAGAGCTCCACAGCAATAAACCTCACAGTAATGTGCGCTGTGCATGAGCGTTCAGTGTTATATGGGAGTACTGATTTATAGGGATGTGCGTTTCGGGTTTCGGAATTTCGGAATTTTCACGAAATTTCCCGATTCGTGTTTTCGGATGCGGCCGAATTTCCGAAAATTTTTAGATCCGAAAATGTCAGATCCGAAACGTTTTCCGAGCCGAAACGAAATATTTTCGGTTTTTCGAATGGACTTGAAATGTGTCAAATGAGGAGAACAGACGTTCCGAAAAAACGAAAATTTTCCGAAAAACGAAAATTTACCGAAAAACGAAAATTTCCGAAAAAACAAAAAGTCGATACAAAAAACAAGCAAAGTGACACAAAAAATACGAAAAATGGTCGATATTCCGAAAAATGTACAATTCCGAAAAACGAAAATTTCCGAAATCACGAAAAGTCGATACAAAAACCGAGCACAGTGACATGAAAATACTAAAGATGGTCGATATTCCGAAAAAAAATGTACCCGAAAAACGAGCCGAACCGAATCGAATCGAAACCGAAATCGGTCGAAACGAGCCGAATCGAAAAGTTTAAAAATCCGAAAAATCGAACCGAATCGAACCGAAAAAATTCGGTGCACAAGCCTACTGATTTATGAGTAAGAGTAGTTAAAAAAATCTGTAAAACTCGGGGGGGAGGGTGACACCATAAGTTACCACACTGGATGACACCAACCCTAGTGACGCCACTGCCTCCTCCTATAACCTACAATCCAGGACCAGCACCTTACTTGCAATAGCACAATACAAAAAGAAAGTGGCTCGATCCTAATTTCCTACAGAGCACCGCAATTATGGAATAACCTCCCAGACGCCATCAAATCTTCAAAATTTAAAAATACAATAGGATGTCTCAAAGGCGCTTTGAATAGGAATTAGGATCGCTACCAGTTCTTTCAAGGTGTGGTGTTCCCTTCACCACGGAAATAGTTTAAGCAAAAAATACCGAGAAAAAGAAAGAACAGCGCTCCTCTTATAGTATTGAATTTGATTCTTCAAAGAGAATACCACATATGTATAAGAAAAAAACTTTTAAACTAAATGATATTTATATACCTTTTTTAGAAAGTAAGCAGATGATATATTGTGCAGTGGTGATTCACCATACCTCCGTATTCACGGATTTCAAAACCATGGATGAACACAGGAAACTTGTTTAGAGTATACCTTGTTTTTTAATAAATTGCTCAAACACTTCCTCCTGTGTCGGTAACTTGTTTGCTGTAAAGCTTCTGTAATGTTATTTTGTCATTCAGATGGTATTGGCTCTTCAATTCCACATCTTGGTCTCAAAGAGAAAGAATCTCCGCTCACCACATAGTAGGCTTGTGCACCGATTTTTTTTTCGGTTCGATTTTTCGGATTTTTAAACTTTTCGATTCGGCTCGTTTCGACCGATTTCTGTTTCGGTTCGGCTCGACTCGTTTTTCGTGTACATTTTTTCGGAATATCGACCATTTTTCGTATTTTCGTGTCACTTTGCTCGTTTTTTGTATCGACTTTTCGTAATTTCGGAAATTTTCGTTTTTCGGAATTGTACATGTTTTCGGAATATCGGCCGTTTTTCGTATTTTCGTGTCACTTTGCTCGTTTTTTGTATCGACTTTTCATAACTTCGGAAATTTTCGTTTTTTCGGAACGTCTGTTCTCCTCGTTTCAAAGCAATAAATTTCGATTTGACACATTTCAAGTCCATTCGAAAATTCCGAAAATATTTCGTTTCGGCTCGGAAAACTTTTCGGATCTGCCATTTTCGGATCTAAAAATTTTCGGAAATTCGGCCGCATCCGAAAACACGAATCGAGAAATTTCGTGAAAATTCTGAAATTCCGAAACCCGAAACGCACATCCCTACCACATAGCAGGGAGAAAAAGGGCATGGCTCTAGACTCAACTCTCTCCAACTCCCCGGCACTGTCTGCAGGCCTGGATTCCACTAGCTTCAGGATGCGGTAGCTGAGACTAGAAGGGTTATTCAGAGAGAACTATGGTGAATCAACACTGCACAATATATCATCTGCTTACTTTCTAAAAAAGGTATATAAATATCATTTAGTTTAAAAGTTTTTTTCTTATACGTATGTGGTATTCTCTTTGAAGAATCAAATTCAATACTATAAGAGGAGCGCCATCAAATCTTCCCCCAGTCTAAAGTCCCTTAAGAGATCTCTATTAATATACCGCGATACAGAATGCACCTGTAAACATGTAACATAATGACTATTTCCTACATATTTATTTTCTGTTAATCTGTATATTTGTGTTGTTTTTTAATATCTTGCATTTTATTACTTTGAATTTTTACAGTCGTTATAGAAATACAATGCTCAATTCAATGAACCCAAACAAACCCAAACGAAAACGAAAGAAATCTCAATGTATCCTTCCTGGTAAAATCCTTTTATAAGCGAATAAATAATCACGAGACCCCTCTAAAAGATATCTCCATTCAGACAAGACGGATACAATCGCCAATAGTTCTCGGTTCAGTATATCGTAATGCATTTCAGACTGGGACAACTTACTAGAAAAGAAACCACATGGATGTAAAAGCTTTTCAGGTGATTTTTGGATGCCTCCACTTCTAGAAGAAAAGTATCTCTAGGATCAGGGTGTCTCAATACAGGCGAATGAAGGCCTGTTTTAAGTCCTCAAAAAGCCTGTATTGCCATGGGAGTCAAATGCCGTGGCACCTTTTTCTGAGACTAATTCCATTATCAAGCGTTCTCAGAGAGGCCGCAATTGGATCAGAGCAACTCTAATCCATTGTTCTGCACAGGTGCTATGGAACGTACATACATAAATTGCACAAGTACCGTAGTAGTGAGCAATTTGCGGCTCCTATGCTATACAAAATGTGTAGGAGCGCAGAAAAGCTTCAGGGAATTCTGGGTTCAGGATCCCCTGAGCTGAAGAGGAGTAGCAGCACGTGGCAAGGGAGAAACGGGGAGTAAAATCACCAAAAATAGAAAGAAAAATTAAAAATAATTGGGCAGAAACTGCCTGCAGGATCTGCCCAGTCATTTCAGGACAAATAAAAGGAACTCTATTTTTCACTCAAGTTTCCCTTTATCCCTTTCTCGTCATGGGGCGTGCTATGCCATCCTTGCAGCAGGTGGGCCTAAACTCTGAGGGTCGGAATACCACAACCCACTGGCTCCCTATACACCCCTATGCCCCGTCTTTCCTTTGCACATGCGGAGCGCATCATTGGCTGTTGCGAGACTGCCTGAACGCAACCAATAACGCGTTCGGCCTACCAGGACAGGAGGCTGGCTTTAGGAGGGCTTCGGAGTCTGCAGCGCATGATATGCCACCCTGCAGCTTTTAGGACCACCTTACCGACAGCAGGTCTTCGGCAGTAAGCGGTTAAGGATATCTCAATGTGTATATATATATATATATCTATCTACAAGAGTTGTGGTGGAGGACAAAAAGTGAGATAAAAAGCCTCCACACTATAATAAGTGTGTTAATTATTGCAGAAGCCACTTGCACATCACAGCAATTTGATGAATTGCATCTCAGAGCTCCTGTGCCACATTCCCCATATGTAGCAAGGAGTTCTGGGTAGGATATGCAAATGACATCTGTATCACTTTTATGCATCCTGGGTCTTTTATTACACAGATCCCTAAAATCTGTGTAATAACAGACACAGGATGCATAAACGTGAGACAGATGTCATTTTTATCTCACTTTTTGTCCTCCGCCACAACTCTTGTAGATACTGACTTGCCCTATGGGTCCCAAGCATCCACTGCAACTGGT
Organism: Leptobrachium leishanense; assembly: GCA_009667805.1. Lineage (NCBI taxonomy): Eukaryota > Metazoa > Chordata > Amphibia > Anura > Megophryidae > Leptobrachium > Leptobrachium leishanense. The sequence goes on along the minus strand of RXON01003999.1, from coordinate 27,518 downwards.
CATCATGCTTAGCTCCTAGCTGATGAGGGTCCAACGAACCCGAAACAGCACTGTCCTAGGAGTGGCTTTGACCAGTTGCATAAACCTTCTCTCTGCTACAAAGCCACAGTATGGCATAGCATTCATTTTAGGGTTCTGTTTAATAACAGATCCAAGGAATGTGGGTATAAAGCTATATACCCTAAAGCGTGGGCGCCTCTAAAGTTATATATTGTTTTTACCAATAAATGCAGTTATGATGATAAGTTATAACCAGTAAGTGATATGATGCCGCCGTGGGATAAAAAACACAGAAAAAACAACCAAAATCTGTGCTAAACTAAGATGAGAGAGGTGTGGCAAGTATCCCTGACAGCGTATCAATAGTGCAAAACACTGGAATGCAATTGGAACATTTGCATATGCATATATATATGATGAAATAAAGTGCATCAATAGTAGGCACAATAGTGAAATAAAGTGCAACAAAACCGTAAAGTGCAGCGGTGCCTTAAAACAATAAAACCAGCAGGGCTAAGTGCAATAGTGCATATAGGAGGATACGTAGATACCTGTAGATAATAATCAATAAAGTGCACAAATTAAATGTCCATTGCTGATCCGATGGACATGCACAAAAAGTGTCCAATATTTCAATTGAGTGCAATAGTGCATATAGCAGTCCGTGAAAATGGAAGATAAAAGATAACAAGTCCCAGTGTTTGTGGTGCTCCTTCTTATTCCGGTGGAAAGTTTGTCACGTCCTCGATTTCATAAAAGAGAAGGGAGAAGCACACAGGAAATCTTTGATGCAGGAGAACTTATGACAAATTGGACAAAGATTATTACTGGTAGAGGTATATACCACTCACATTTAAATGAGCCTAAAGGTTTCCCGGCTCTAGGTTTAATTGCCTATGGCCATGTAGAGAGTGGCACTTACCTTCTTTACCAAGTAGCAGGTCCTAGACGAATTAAGAACAGATGGGAGACCATGCTCCCATAGCGTAATACTGCAGGGTAACCAGACAGAGGTAATTACACAGTGCACTCACCAATTAAGGAGCCTTTCAATCTCAGGCTCAGTCAGTATAGCCTTAGGCACTCTTAGGTAGGTGTCCTGGACCTCTTTTCCTCGTTGGTAGATCGAGTGGTGCTGTTCCCATGAGGTATCAGGTTGGAATTAGCAAAACACGGCCAATGAAGGGTTAAAAGTAAAAAATATACATTTATTCCATAAAAAGGGACATAAAAATACCGAGACGGGTTTCGGCTGTGGTAGCCTTCCTCAGTCGGCGTATTTTCCTTTTTAAAACAGAGACACTACAGGACAAAACACCGACTGAGGAAGGCTACCACAGCCGAAACGCGTCTCGGTATTTTTATGTCCCTTTTTATGGAATAAATGTATATTTTTTACTTCTAACCCTTCATTGGCTGTGTTTTGCTAATTCCAGGTGAAGATCAGAGCACATTTTATGACCAATTCATGCAAAACTCCACGTAATCCAAAAGGGTTCACATACTTTTTCTTGCAACTGTATATAATCACAAAACCGCAAAAGGTTGCACTCAACCTCAATACTAAGCGGGTGCATCTAAGACATTAAACGCAAAACACCAAGAAAGAGCACTCCATATTATTGACAACCTTCTTCCATCATTTTCTGTGGCAAAAAAAGCAGTTTGAAAATGTTCAAAAAAAACCTGACTGAGGTAATAAATGATGGGGATTCTTCACAGAGTATGATCATAATTTGCTTAAACCTGTCAGTCGCCAATGTACCCCATCTTTGACAGGTCCTATCTAACTTGACCGAATCTGCACTTACAGAATCAACTCACCCTGGAGCTCCCCGGCAGCTCGAGGCCTTTATAGGCTGCCATGGTGGGGCACCTGTGGACAGGGAGGGGTGCACACCAAATGAGAGTGGTCAGCTCTCTGTACATAAAATATAAAACCGCAAAAGGTTGCACTCGACCTCAAAACTAAGCAGGTGCATCTAAGACATTAACCACAAAACACCAAGAAAGAGCACTCTTGTTACCTGAAAAACAAAACTAAAATAGTTTCCCTCCAATTATTTCACTCGTTCCTTTCCCGGGTCAGAGGTAATAAACTTCTCTGCCTACATGCACTTGAAATGTAAAGCCGGCCCTGATACTGACCATGGTCTGACACATCGATTTTCCCCCCCCCCAAAAAAACAATGATTCCTGGTCATAGATCCAATTCACCATAAACTACAATGACTGAAATGCAAAAAGAACAAATAACCGATACATTTAATAAATCCAATTAATGATTGCTAAAGACGTGTAAATGATAGAAACACTTCAAGATTTTCATCCTAAGAACAGGCTGTATCCCATTTTTTTTTTATTTGCCATGTTGACTAGCGAGCAACAAACACATACACTAACAAACACCTCCTCCCACTGCAACCGCAGCACCTATTTTCAGGATTTAATAGTTCTCCAATTAACCGCCTCACTATGTTTATGAAACTCCTAACCTGATAATACCACCAGTGGAGGCAACCAAGGCAGCCGCATAGCTGGGAGCTGAGCTATTGGTGGTAATGTTATCGTAATTGTCAGCTCATTTACAGAATATTTAGCTGAGCACCAAGCCAGATGAGAGGAGATAATGAGCACAGCTTCTGCTGTAATTAGATGAACAGAAATATGGTTCGCAAGAAGCCGATAATTCTGTCTTCTACCTTGCGGGAATAGACTTTGGGTCGATCATAACTCTCTGCTTGGCCCAGGAAAGGAAAACTTGTTACATCCTTTCAAGGTTATTCCAATGGACTTTGACTGTCAAAAATTGACAAGTGATTGCATACATTATGATAAAATAGTAGGGATACTAAAAAAAATATGACTCTCCAACTGTGCTGATTTTATTATGTTTGACTTATTTGGCCTATAAATTGAAATTTTCTGGTTCGTTCCTGACCCTGGTTTTGGTTAGATATGCAGTCTGGTCATATGAGCGAGGGGTCCTTGCGATCAAGCCAAAGAGCACTCCTGCATGGTCCTCCTGCATCAGATTTACATATCCTTTCACATTTTGATTGCTTGCCCTACTCCCTGACAATCCATGTTTAAAAGCACATTCTAGGCACCATGCCCATTCACTGTAACTTCAATGGTCAGAGTGACCCTCGTGCCCTACCGCACCAGGTTTTTCCAGGGTTAAAAGGTGAAAAATAATCCATATAGTGCATCAGTGGAAATTAATAAAAATTAATTTCAAAGATCCCAATAAAGTGCAACAGTGCTTGAGGAAGGCTATGTCTACCCGAAACGCGTCTTGATAGACCACGTGTCGTCTTTTTTTTGTATTTATCTATATTAATATATTTTGATAAGATTCATTATTTAAACTCTTCATTGGCCAGCTTCTTCTGCTTCCTTCTGCTATCCATCAGAGGACCACCAATAGAGATTGGATTGCTGGTGAAAGAGGTTTCTGGGCATTCACCTTAGAAGTGCCTGACGCTATAGCGATTGAGCCTGTGATTACGAGTCTCCATAATTGGTGAGTGTATTTTTTTACACATTATTCCACACTGTTCTACAGCATTACGCTATGGGAGCACCGTCTCCCGTCTTTGTCTGATTCATCTAGTGACCATTGGTGGATAAAAGAAGGGCAGTGCCACCCATTATGTGGCTGAAGGCGTTTGTACCTAGAGCCGGGATCTTTTAAGGCTCACACAAATGTGAGTGGTCTGACGATTGAATATATATATCTGGGCCACTTTTGTTACGCTCTGCACCATTGTTTTTTCCCGTCTCTTTGTCTTTGAGCAATATTGAAAATGATGGTATCCAATTGCAATCCACTCAAGAAGATCAAGCTGACTCTATAACCCATTTTTTTGGGGAACCAAGCTGATTCTAGAAGTATTATTACTTTGGGACTCTCGCACGCTATTGGGCCTATGGTTTCACTTGCACTGTTGCACTGGTACATGAAAATAAGCACTGTTGCACTTTATTGGCCACTGACACACGTCTGAAATTTATTGTTATTAATTTCCACTGACTCGCTATATGGATTATTTTTCCTTTTTGTACTATTTTGGTACAAATTTTGGTTGTTTTACTAGTGCATATATTATCCATGTTTAGGCAGCGTCTTTTTACTTTATTTGACTTGTTTATTTTCTATTGTCACTTTAAGTGTTCTTTATAATCACTGCTTTTCATTTAAGCGCCTACACACATATATATTCGTATGTATTTATATATACACACACATATATATTCATATATATATGTATATATACAGGGGCGTACCTAGAACATTTGGCACCCGGGGCGGATCCTATATTTGGCACCCCCCCAACTTTGAAATGTAAAAAAAAATTAAAGAAAAAAATCAGACGCACTTTTTTAATGTTTTCAAAAATATTGTTAGTTATAGCATTCTGGCAGGACATGATGTATACATATAATAATGATATATTATGAATCTGCCGATGGTGGATCATGTGTCCTCTGTGCTTTGCAATAAGAGGCGAGTGTAGATTTTTTTTAATAATTGTTATTTTTAAGTGATTTTGTAAACTCACAACATATCAATCCTCATGCTATGAACAAAAGAACACATGTAGCTTGTTTTGTTGATGGGAGTTGTGTGTGTGTGTTGGGGTGGCTTGTTTTGTGTGATAGGAGTTGTGTATTGGTGGCTGGGTTGTGTGTTGGTGGCTGGGTTGTGTGTTGGTGGCTGGTGTGTGATGGGGTTGTGGGTTGGTTGGTTTTGTGTGATGGGAGTTGTGTGCGTGGGTGGCTGGTTTTGTGTGGTGGGAGTTGTGTGCGTGGGTGGCTGGTTTTGTGTGGTGGGAGTTGTGTGGGTGGCTGGTTTTGTGTGGTGGGAGTTGTGTGTGTGGGTGGCTGGTTTTGTGTGGGAGTTGTATGTGCTGGGTGGCTGGTTTTGTGGATTGGAGTTGCTGAGCAGAGATTGGGTGTGTGTTTTGCAGGTATAAGATGCTGCTATGGTATTTTTTCTTTACTTTTCCACTGTTTTAAGACTCCCTCTTCCTTGTCCCTGTTTACCCTGGGCTGCCTATTCACTGGTGATGCGGTGAATGCAGCCTGGCCCCCTCTATGCAGGACCTCACCAGGAGCCAGGCAGCTCAATGACAAATTTCTATCACTGCAGTGTTGGTTAATGAAAGTTCCACTTTAAACAGCAGTAAGCAGACAAGGCTTCATATTCTGCTGATACCACCCCCCCCTTTACCCACCGTTTACTGTCATCTCTCTCTGCACACAAATCACATCCCCTCCCCTCACCTAGGGCTGCTGCGGGGCAGGGGAGGAGCTATGGAGGGAGGAGAGGGGGATTTTTATTCTATTCTAATTTATTCCTAATGCAAATGCCCTGCTCCGCTGCTCGTTGTTTGAGAACACAGCTCAAAGCTGACACACAGTGACAGTGGCACCTCCTAGTACCCCCTAATGACACCCCATTAATCACTGGTACGTGGGGTGACCCGCCCCCCGCCACTCCACTAAGTACACCACTGCTCTGTGATATGCTCACACACAAATTTTGGCGAACTGCCAGCAAGTACGGTGCCTGTTCGAAGGCAGTGCAAATCCCCATAGAGAAGTAATGGTTAATTTATTCAGAGAACACCAAACAGCAGAGAAATGTCAGTGAAATGCCCTGATGTTCGGTGGTTTCAATCAGCAGGTTTATTCAGGCAAACCCCATAGGTTTCAATGTTAAAAATATTCCCGTTTTTATGCAATATCTAATAAACCATTTATTATTTTAATCTGCAGTAAAAAGTCTTTATTTATTTACCGATTTTTAGTACCTTTTTAGTAATTTTTCAGAATTTTTTTCAACAAAATTTCCCCCCTTTTTTTAATAGCGTTTTTTCTTTCTTCTGCAACAGAACTTTTTATTATCAATAATAGGATCTTATATGTAAATTCCAGACATTTTCGTTCAGTAGTTTTTTTGAAAACCACAGGCCACCGGTTTGCGGTGGCGGCATTCAGTGGCCGACTCCCTGCACTTTGGGGACCCTACGGTGAATGGTGAATTCACTGCAGGGTGTGGAAATTGTATTCCCCGAAATGCAGGGAACAACAGAACACCAAATGTTGGCGTAATTTTGGTGCTCTGTGAGTAACCTCTTTAGTGGTGAGGTTTTTTGCTGCCCCCTGGAAAGTGCCAGCCTAGGCCTTGCCTAGCCAGGACATACTTGAAAATTAGTGAAATCTCAATGTATCCTTCCTGGTAAAATACTTTGCAATACTTTTTTTTTTTTTTTTTTTAGTGTCATCCTAGGGGATGGTGCAACTCGGTGTGGGCCGACCCCCCTAGGTACGCCCCTGTGTGTATATATGTATGTATGTATATATATATATATATAGTTAGCCATGGCTGAAATTGGTGGCACCCCAGACATTTTTCCAGAAAATCAAGTATTTCTCATAGAAACGTATTGCAGTAACACATGTTTTGCTATACACCTGTTTATTCCCTTTGCGTGTATTGGAACAAAACAAAAAAAAGGTAGGGGAAAAAAAGCAAATTGGACATAATGTCACACAAAACTCCAAAAATGGGCCTGACAAAATTCTTGGCACCCTTAACTTAATATTTGGTTGCACACCCTTTGGAAAAAATAATTGAAATCAGTCGCTTCCTATAACCGTCAATAAGCTTCTTACACCTCTCATCCGGAATTTTGGACCACTCTTCCTTTGCAAACTGCTCCAGGTCTCTCTTATTGGAAGTGCGCCTTTTCCCAACAGCAATTTTAAGATCTCTCCACAGGTGTTCAATGGGATTTCGATCTGGACTCATTGCTGGCCACTTCAGAACTCTCCAGCGCTTTGTTGCCATCGATTTCTGGGTGCTTTTTGACGTATGTTTGGGGTCATTGTCCTGCTGGAAGACCCAAGATCTCGGACGCAAAACCAGCTTTCTGACACTGGGCTGTACAGTGCGACCCAAAATCTTTTGGTAATCCTCAGATTTCATGATGCCTTGCACACATTCAAGGCACCCAGTGCCAGGGGCAGCAAAACAACCCCAAAACATCATTGAACCTCCACCATATTACACTGTAGGTACTGTGTTCTTTTCTTTGTAGGCCTCATTCCAGTTTCGGTAAACAGTAGAATGATGTGCTTTACCAAAAAGCTCTATCTTGGTCTCATCTGTCCACAAGACGTTTTCCCAGAAGCATTTTGGCTTACTCAAGTACATTTTGGCAAACTGTAGTCTTGCTTTTTATGTCTCTGTGTCAGCAGTGAGGTCCTTGTTACGTTCTCAGCCCCCGTAGTGCCCCCTGGGGGGTCTGGGCAAGAAGGGGGACCGCTGGCTGGTCGGATGCCAGCACTTTCTGCTGGCAGATCGGCATCTGAGGGGGCGGGGTCACGTGTGGTTACCAGGAGCCACAGGCTTTAAAACAGGGCTCTAGGAATGGCCTCATTGCCCTGTTGTGGAGTTATTTCACGCACTGCTATTTCTAATATCTATTTGACTTTACTGTTGACGACCCTGCTTTGTACGCAATCCCTTCTCCTGATATTTGACCCGGCTTGGCTTAGACTACTCTCTATCGTGTTTATTTCGCAGTATCACTTGTTATAGTGATTCAACCCCCTGCTGGTTGTTGGGTTCATCACTCGCTGTTTTCGGTTCTAACCCTTCATGTTTAGGGGTATTGTTTGCAACCCTTCGGGGTTCCTTTATCCAGGTTACTACTTAGGTTTATGGTTTTTCTAAGACCACGATTACAAACTATTGTTTATTTCTGTTTTATGTTATTTCTGCATCTGACTGTCCTGCACCTTGCATACTTAACGGATTGTCATTTCACGTCTGCTGTTTCTGAATGTGTCCTAGGCAGTGGTGTATTTAGCTTTTGTGCTGCCCTAGGCCTGACTAAACTCGTGCACCCCCTAATTTAAATTTGAGGCACCCTTTCCTGTCAAGGCCACACCTCTTCCTGGTTAATCCCCACCCTTCCTCTTTAAGCTCCACCTTTTCCTCTTAGAGCTACGCCTTTTCCTCTCTTTATATTAAAAGTGGATACCAAGTGCCTACTTGTATATTTTGTATACCATTTCAAATGTATCTATTGAGATAAATAAAATTATGAAATGTTTAAATGCAAGCATTTTTACAAAGAACAGCCACGCATGTTAAGTGTACTGGATCACAGCTGCTCTAATTGGTTGAACAATAAAATCCACAGAAACGTGCACTGCATATGAGCGTATCACAGAGCTGCACAGCAATAAAACCCACAGAAATGTGCACTGTGTATGAGCATATCACAGAACTGCACAGCAATAAAACTCACAGTAATGTGCAGTGTGTATCACAGAATCCACAGCAATAAAACTCCCAGCAATGCAATGTGTGGTGTGTGTCAGCGTATCAGAATCCACGGCAATAAAACTCCCAGCAATGCAATGTGTGGAGTGTATGAGTGCATCAGAATCCACTGCAATAAAACTCCCAGTAATGCAATGTGCGGGTCAGTGCATCAGAATCCACTGCAATAAAACTCCCAGCAATGCAATTTGTGGTGTGTGTCAGCGTATCAGAATCCACGGCAATAAAACTCCCAGCAATGCAATGTGTGGAGTGTATGAGTGCATCAGAATCCACTGCAATAAAACTTCCAGCAAACCGAGCGTATATGAGCACACAGCAATTATTTATTCTACATTTACCGGCATCCGTCCGCGGTAGCGCTGTGTGCAGAGTTAGCAGGGACTGTGTACAGACTCAGCAGGAGGTCCCTCCAGGCCATGTTAGGATCGCGGCTGTGCCTGTGCATGGAGCCATCTTGTCAGCAGTGGGTTCCCACTGCCAGAGGGTGCACCGTGGCTTTGATTCCCTTCCTGGTGGGTGTTCAGTCCAGAATAAAGTGACAGTCCATGTTAACGAAAGGGTGAGCAGCTGCATGCGTGTCACGTGGTTCAGCCAGTCAGGTGGTACTGAGACTCAGTACCACCTGACTGGCAGGACCGAGTGTGACCTGCACGCACGCAGCCTCACCAGGAGCCAGGCAGCTCAATGACAAATTTCTATCACTGCAGTGCTGGTTAAGGAAAGGTCCACTTTAAACAGCAGTAAGCAGACACGGCTTCATATTCTGCCGATACCCCCCCCCCTTTACCTGCCGTTTACTGTCATCTTCTCTCTCTGGACACAAATCACATCCCTCTCCTAGAGCTGCTGCGGGGCAGGGGAGGAGCTATGGAGGGAGGAGAGGGGGATTTTTATTCTATTCGATTTTATTCCGTATGCAAACGCCATGCTCCGCTGCTCGTTGTTTGAGAACACAGCTCAAAGCTGACACACAGTGACAGTGGCACCTCCTAGTCCCCCTAATGACACCCCAATAATCACTGGTACCTGGGGCGGCCCGCCCTCTGCCACTCCTCTAAGTACACCACTGCTCTGGTGATATGCTCACACACAAGTTTGGCGAACTGCCAGCAAGTACGGTGCTGTTTGAAGGCAGTGCAAATCCCCATAGAGAAGTAATGGTTAATCTATTCAGAGAACACCAAACAGCAGAGAAATGACAGTGAAATACCCTGATGTTCGGTGGTTTCAATCAGCAGGTTCAGGTAGTCAGGCGAACCCCATAGGTTTCAATGTTAAAAATATTCCCGTTTTTATGCAATATCTAATAAACCACTTATTTTAATCTGCAGTAAAAAGTCTTTATTTATTGATTTTTTTTTAGTACCATTTGGTAATTTTTCTGAATTTTTTGGGCAAAATCCCCCCTTTTTTTTAATATCGGTTCTTCTTTTTCTGTAACAGAACTTTTTATTATCAATCATAGGATCTTATATGTAAATTCCAGACATTTTCGTTCAGTAGTTCTTTTGAAAACAGCAGGCCATGGGTTTGCGGTGGCAGCATACAGCGGCCGACTCCATGCACTTTGGGGACCCTGCGGTGAATGGTGAATTCACTGCAGGGTGGGGAAATTTTATTCCCCGAAGTGCAGGGAACTACAGAACACCAAAATGTTGGCGTCATTTCGGTGCTCTGTGAGTAACCCAATTAGTGGTGAGGTTTTTTGTTGCCCCCTGGAAAGTGAAAGCCTAGGCGTTGCCTACCCAGGACATACTTGAAAATTAGTGACATCTCAATGTTTCCTTCCTGGTAAAATAGTTTGCAAAAGTAAAAAAAAAAAAAAAAAAAAAAATTTTTTTAGGGGTGGGGCCACCCGGCGGGCCGCCGCCCCCTGGAGAGTGCCGCCCTAGGCCTAGGCCTTGTTGGCCTAGGCCAAAATACACCAGTGGTCCTAGGTAATCTGTTGGTCTCGAAACCTTCAGAGCTTAGAGACAATTCAGTTAGTCCTGGTATATACCAAAACGATTGGTTTCTGCATCTGACTGCCCTGCACCTTGAATAATTCACGGACTGTCATTCCACGTCTGCTGTTTCTGAGCGTGTCCTAGGTAACCTGTTGGTCTTGAAACCTTCAGAGCCTAGAGGCAATTCAGTTAGTCCTTGTGTCTCCTTGTTACAGTCTGTAAGTTATAAACCTTTTGTATTATTCAAGCAGATACTTCTGCTCTCAAGGATCCCAACTCCGCTACTCTTGGGTAAGCGATACAGCTACCATTACATTACAACAGGGCCAAATGGATCTGGCAGGATTATCCGAACTCATGTCCAAATTAGGTGACTTGATTAATAAACAGGAGGAACAACTCCATAGACAGGAAGTGCAAGATCGTAGACTAGAGGAGCAGGATCATAGGATGGATCAATTTGCTCAGGCTTTGGGCCTACTGCTGAATCAAGCTAAGGAGTTAGGTCAGGCGTCGCCACCCTCCACTTCTGCAGTTGATAGGGCTCCCCAAGCTGTGTCTGTCTCTTCTATGATCGCTACTGAAGTATCTCATGTGAGTTTAAAGACACCTACGTGTTTCAGTGGAAATTCTGGTTTATGCAGAGGGTTCATAACCCAAATTGATATCATGTTTGAGTTAAATCCAGGTATGTGTCCTACAGATAGAGCTAAGGTGGGTTATGTGATTAACCACCTGACTGAGAAAGCTTTACTGTGGGCAACCCCTTTATGGGAATTAAAGAAACCAGTGATTTATAATTATGCTGCATTTATGAGTGACTTGAGACGTACATTTGACCCTGCTCAAAGGGCTACAGGGGCAGCTAGAGCCTTGTGGCGTATTTCCCAGGGCAACCGCCGTGTTGCTGACTATGCCATAGATTTTAAAACAATAGCAGCAGAATTACAGTGGCAAAATGAAGTGCTTGTTACGGCATTTCTCGAGGGATTGTCAGAGACTGTTATGAATGAATTAGCATCTTTGTCTTTGCCTGAAGAAAATCTGATTGACTATTGTATTGCTCTTGATGATCAGATACGAGACAGAAGGCCTGGTCGTAGCAAGTCACATAAACAACCTCACGGTACATGTTCTATTCCCAGGTCTGTTCATGCTGTATCTCCTCCCAGACCATGCCTGCTGAACCAGAGCCTATGCAACTAGGTCGTTCTGGCATATCAGGAGAGGAGAAAGGGGCGGATCCAGGGGGGGGCAACGGGGCAATTGCCCCCCCCCGAGATTCTGTCTGAGAAATTTATTTTTACTGCCCCTTTCATCTCAGCAGACTTAGCATTGTCGGGCCAGCCGCCGCCAAACTGAAGGCAGCAGCGCGCGCCGCGACCCGCGTCGCGCACACTCAGTGGCGTAGCGTGGCGGGGGGCTGGGGGGGCCGTGGCCCCGGGCGCAGTTTTGTTAGGGGCGCATTTGCGCCCCTAAAACTGTCCCGGGGGTTGAGGGGACCCAGATGCCGGGCAGCGCGGGAGTGCCTGCCCAGTCCTGAAGAGTCCGTCCTGTTAAAGGGAAGCGGCTGCGTGCAGTCGCAGCCGGTCACGTGGTCCGGCTAATCAGGTGGTACTGAGTCTCTGTACCACCTGACTGGCCAGACCGCGTGACCTGCGCACGCACGCCACGCAGCCGCATCCCCTTCAACAGGACGGACTCTTCAGGACCGGGCAGGCACTCCCGCGCTGCCCGGCATCTGGGTCCCCTCAACCCCTGCCGGAGCTGGAGCAATATCCAGGTGAGAGCTGGGCAAATCCATGTGTAAGCTGGGCAAATCCATGAGCTGGGGATAAATCCATGAGCTGGGCAAATCCATGAGCTGGGGGCAAATCCATGAGCTGGGCAAATCAATGAGCTGGGGGCAAATCCACGAGCTGGGCAAATCCATGACCTGGGCAAATCCATGAGCTGGGGGCAAATCCATGAGCTGGGCAAATCCATGAGCTGGGGGCAAATCCATGAGCTGGGCAAATCCATGAGCTGGGGGCAAATCCACGAGCTGGGCAAATCCATGACCTGGGCAAATCCATGAGCTGGGGGCAAATCCATGAGCTGGGCAAATCCATGAGCTGGGGGCAAATCCATGAGCTGGGGGCAAATCCATGAGCTGGGCAAATCCATGAGCTGGGGGCAAATCCATGAGCTGGGGGCAAATCCATGAGCTGGGCAAATCCATGAGCTGGGGGCAAATCCATGAGCTGGGCAAATCCATGAGCTGGGGGCAAATCCATGAGCTGGGCAAATCCATGAGCTGGGGGCAAATCCATGAGCTGGGGGCAAATCCATGAGCTGGGGGCAAATCCATGAGCTGGGCAAATCCATGAGCTGGGCAAATCCATGAGCTGGGGGTAAATCCATGAGCTGGGGGTAAATCCATGAGCTGGGGCAAATCCATGAGCTGGGCAAATCCATGAGCTGGGGCAAATCCATGTGAGAGCTGGGGCAATATCGATAACGTGTCCAAAGGTGGGGGCGCACAATTCTTGGCTGGCCCTGGGCGCTGAAAACCCACGCTACGCCACTGCGCACACTGCCCATTATCATCTCTCTGTCTGACTGCTCCTGTAGTGTGTGCTCAGTGCTGCCTAATATTTTTTGGCCGCTCCGCTCATAGCAGGGCCCTCACTCACGGGCCACGCTGGCAGCGGCTGCTGGCAGTGCTGGGCCAGCCCAGGCTTGCCGCCGGCCCGGGCCGGCCCGCCGCACTGACTCAAAGCGAGCCGCGCGAAGAGGACTCGGAGGAGGAGGCGGCAAGGAAGTAGGGAACAGGAAGTGAGGTGAGCGCCACCAGCAGCCCAGCCCCACGTCACTAGCTCAGTCACGTGACAATCTCGGGCGGGCGCTGGACTGGTGAGTGACGCGGTGTCACATGGTGAGTGTCACATGGGCGGGAAAGCCATCAGGAGCAGGAGGCGCCACATTGTCTATGGCTCTGCTGCACACAGTGCAGCAGCCTGTGCCCTGCTGTGTGCTGCTCAGCTCTGCTGCTGCGCAGCTGAGCAGCCTGCCCTGCCACCAGTTTGTCATGACTCATCACTCATGAGTGAGTGCTGTGGCTAAAAAAATCCGCTGGCCTGCTGCGAGTGCGTGCGCACGCCACTCGCACAGCGTCAGCGGCACAGTCACTGTCACACTGACTGCACTCGAGTGACTGAAGAGAAGAGACACTGTCTGTGACTGTCATGATTCAGAAGACACTCACTGTCAGTCAGAGACTCCGGTGAGCGAATGATCATAAATGGTGGTGGTGTGATTGTGTGCCTGCCTGCCCTCATCTTCTTCATGCCCTGCCTGCAGCCAGTGCCACTGCCTAGTGCCCGGCCCCAGGCCAGGGCCCAGTTAGTGCCCAACTTCACCAAACCTCTGGACATGACAATCTGCCAGCTTCCTGTAAGCCGCAGGCTGCAGCATGTCACATCATGGTCACAGGGGGCTGCTGGACACTCCATTAAGCATCAATTAAATCCAGTGGGATGGGATGGAGGGGATTTATACCTAAATTGGTTCCCACTTCCTGGTTCGATGCTTGAAGCTCATGTAGGCTTTCACTGATCTCAGGCTTCTGGGAGGAGTGAACGAAGCCTCTGCACTAGGAGGATTGAATCAGAGGTGGCAGAGGAAACTGTGAGGATGATCCGGGCACTATGACCACTAAAATAACAATCAGTGGTCACCGTCACAGTGTGTTACAGAGAACTTTAAAAGTAACATTTTCAGTTCTGTAAGCAACACCTTATTTTCAGTCATTGCCCCTCCCGAGACTAGGCTCTGGATCCACTCCTGAGAGGAGAGACAATATCGCCTCACAAAGGGTCTCTGTCTGTATTGTGCAGATAAAGGGCATTTTCGGTTACAATTCCCCAAAAGACCCAAGATGTCTAATGTGTCACAAGCAAATCTGGTATCACCCAAGAGACAGGTTCTAGGTACCACTGTCATGTTTCTCGTATCTATTAAGAAAGAAAGAAAAAATCTTGAGTGGTAGTGCCTGTAACCATTGGTTGGGAAAAGGTCAAATTTGACACTGAGGCATTACTGGATTCTGCGTCTGCAGGAAATTTTCTGGACTCTGGGTTTGCTGCCATTCACCAAGTGCCTCTGGTTGATAGAGAGGTACCACTTCTCATTGAGAGTATTGATGGCAGGAGGTTGACAAGACCTCATGTCACGCATCAAACTGTTCCTGTATCTTTTAGCACTGGTGTTCTGCATAAAGAGAAAATACAGTTACAAATTATTGAGTCTCCTACCGTGCCTATCATATTGGGCTATCCATGGTTGGCTAAACACAACCCAGTGGTGAACTGGGGAAAAGAGGAGTTGGAATCGTGGGGATCAAAATGCTTGTCCAGGTGTCTGGGCATGACTGCTACAGTTGATAGCTTGAATGTAGCCACTGCTACTCCACTCTCTACTGTAGTACCTGAGTGGTACAAAGACTTGAAGGAAGTGTCCGATAAGGGTAAATCCGAGATCTTGCCACCTCACAGGCCGTATGATTGTGCCAGAGACATATTACCAGGCACCATGCCTCCACGGGGTAATGTGTATCCACTTTCTCAGAAAGAGAATGATATTATGAAAGAATATATACGTAAAAACACAAAAGCTGATGGTTTATCTAGACAGTTCGAGTCATATGAACAGCACACGTTTGACCACAGTCCAATCATTCCTCACGAGAGGATCTTGGGTACCACGGTCTTGACACTGTCTTCTCCTTTGCTGGAGAGAATTTAGGCTGGTCAGGGTATTGCTCCTCTTGAAAAACCTCCTGGGAAAATGTTTGTACCTGATGAGGACTTATCATGATTCCAAACCCTATGGGCATATGGGAATAAATAAAACAGTGGCCACGATTGAGAAAGAGTTATGGTGGGGTGGTATGCGAAGGGATATTAAAGACTACATAGCCACATGTGACATGTGCTGTAGAAGTAAAAATCCCCGGTCCTTACCTGTTGGTCTCTTGCAGCCTTTACCAGTGCTAGAGAGACCTTGGTCCCACCTCTTGATGGACTTTATCACA
This sequence comes from Leptobrachium leishanense, assembly GCA_009667805.1. Lineage (NCBI taxonomy): Eukaryota > Metazoa > Chordata > Amphibia > Anura > Megophryidae > Leptobrachium > Leptobrachium leishanense. The sequence continues at coordinate 12,133 of RXON01003999.1, read as the reverse complement.
GATTTACCACCTTCTAAAGGCCATACTGTAATCCTTACAGTGGTAGACAGGTTCTCTAAGATGGTACACTTTATATCACTAATAAAAGCTTCCTTCAAAGCTGGTACCAGTATTCATAAAAAGTATTGTTAGATTTCATGGGGTACCTCTGGGAATACTATCTGACAGAGGAACTCAGTTTGTGTCTCGTTTCTGGCAAGGATTTTGTCTAAACCTTGATATTGAGTTGAGCTTCTCCTCTGCTTATCACCCACAAACTAATGGGGCCGCAGAGAGAGCCAACCAAAGTGTTGAGCAGTACTTGCCTTGCTTCGTGTCTGAAAGACAAAATGAGTGGGCAGACCTGTTATCCTGGGCTGAGGTTGCTTTAAACAACTCAGTAAGTGAAACCACAGGCCACTCACCTTTCCATGCAGTCTATGGTTATGACCCTCCCATGCTCCCTTCTGAATTCCAAGCGACTGCTTTGCCAGCCTTGGACGAACATCTGAATGACATGAAAGGGACATTGTCATGCCCCAACCCTTGGAGCCTGCTTTGGCTAGTCTGGGAGACTGTCTGCACCCACTCAAGGGTTAACCTCTTGTAGCGCTCACTCCCGGAGGAGCCGCTGAATTAACCTCGGGTTAGTCTCCCCGCACTAGGGAATAACTATACACCAGCACTGTTGTGGATTTTTATAGATTATATTCTTTACTGATCCCAATAAAGCAGCATATATAACGTAGATACGGTATTTAAACGACAGGATTTCGTAACGCGGGAAAAACACGCGGCGGTAAAAGAAAAAGATTAACCCCCTCAGTTCTGGAGTGTAAGTCCCGTGAATAATAGCTCAGAAATGTGTATGTGTATTGTCTCGGGTACCCGAGTACTGTATTCAACTGGCCAGTGAATGAAACAAAGAATCTTCAACTAGTCACGTTGGGGCCCTGTGGATTTAAACAATACTGCAGCATGCGTCTCTTATTTTTGGAACTGCGGCCTGGGAGGCCTCTCACCCATCCGATAGACAAATTGTCCAGCACCTGATCAAGGATCTTCTCCCGCTGTGCACTGGGACTCTGTGCCACTGGATCCGCTCCCTGCTTGTCGAATCTTCGCAACAGGAACAACGATACACCGCCTGCACTCCCAATCGATCGGCGCGGTCTCCTCACTCGGTCCAGCCGGAACCAGATTTCCATCGAGACCTCTCAGCCCTGCGTAGGTAGGTCTCAGCAGGGTCACCGTCCTGAGCAGCCGGGGGCCCGGGCGCCGCAATCAACACACCCAGCAGGCTCCGCCTGCGCACGCACGCAACACGTCAGCGGCGCCTGCACGTGTTGGGGATGGCGGCAGCACGCGCGCCCCCACGTGACCACGTCAGGCACCGCTGGAAGGAGGAGGCGGAGACTAGGCGCCGGTCCAGAGTCTACAGAAAGCAAGACGCTGCTCTCCTCGGCTCCTGGAGACAGAGTCCTTGCTGTGTGCTGACAGCAGTGACTATAACCCAGATAAACCAGAACAGCTGGCAAGTATATATAAGCGCTCTCCTGCTATTTGCTGAGGAATGGTTTTGGATATGTACAATGGCATCCCACTTATTTGTTTGTAGAGCAGGGGACGGTCTCAGCATGTGAGTGGGGCGATGCTGTGTATGGATCTCATGTCATCACATGTATTCATGGGGAAGTGGGAGCTCTCTGGGCTTGCTGGGAATGTAGCATTGGGAGGTGTGCAAATAGGAAAAGTAACCCAGTGTGTACAGAGCATAGGGTTCCGGGATCTCTACCACACCAGCCTTATTCATAGATCAGCCTCTCTCTGCCATCCTGCACTGTCACTACGTTTCCTATGGTTGGGTTTCCTGTCATAAATACGCCCCTTATACATACATGTGTTTCCTTCATTTGACAGCCACATTGTGGATGATAAAACATAAACATGGCATGCTATATTTCATTATAAAAAGAGGACCATGTCCGGATTTGACTAATCAAGGTGCCACATATCCACTGGCTCCTAAATTTGTGGATCTCTCTACTAAAATCTACAAGCAAAACTTTGCCTGGCTCCTAAGAATGTTTTAATAAGGTTTTGGAGCATCATGGGATATGTCATTTCAGGACAAAAGGATGCCAAGGTTTGCCATCACTGGGTTAGGGTAATAATATAATTCAAAGTGAAACAGGAAGCTGCACTCGTGAAGCTTCTTCCGCCACTGTTGACTTTTCACAAGCAAGGCTGGCGGCACACGAGCACATTTGGTGCTTGTGTGCGCCCGCACTTACCTGCATCTGTACTGTTTTGACAGGGAGGGCCAACCACTGGATGTGAAAAAGCCCTCCCCGTCTAAAAGCTAAAGTGATGCTGACAGGGATACAAAGCTGAGTGCACAGTGTGGAAGGAACAACCACTCTCACGGACGTTCCTTCCTCTCTCTTAACGCTCGTGTGCCGCCAGCCTTAAATCCAGCATATACCCACGTGTGAGAGCTGGGGGCAGATATACCCACGTGTGTGAGCTGGGGGCAGATATACCCACGTGTGAGAGCTGGGGGCAGATATACCCACGTGTGAGAGCTGGGGGCAGATATACCCACGTGTGAGAGCTGGGGGCAGATATACCCACGTGAGAGCTGGGGTAATATATCCACGTGAGAACTGGGGGCAAATATACCCATGTGAGCTTTTTTTTTTTGGGGGGGTGCAAGTAGCTGGTCTTGCCTAGGGCGCAAAATAGTCTAGCACCGGCCCTGGCTACCAGAGACTGTGCTTATTCCTCTATTGCTGTGCACTCCATTCTGCAGTACCTGGAGAGACTACTGGATTACCGTGCTGCAACTATCACCATATCTGCTGTACCAGAGACTGTGTGTTATTCAGCTGTACCTGTTCATCGCTGTGTAATGCATATTGCAGTTTCTGGATTTTCATATTGCCAAAGAAAACCGTTGTGTTTTTGGTTTCTTACCTGCTGTTATCAAGCTCTGTGTGTTCATTACCTGCCACAGTTTCAATATATACATATTTACCTGCTTCATTGTATCCAGTGCCTTTTATTAACCCATTTAACCCCAGCACCTGGGATATATACTGAACTTTGGTGGCTCACGACTGGTGCCACCCTGACAGACATGGGAGAAGGTAAAAGAAATTATGAAGGCCAGTATTGAGAAACAAAAAAATAAAAGCAGACAGACGTAGGGGTCCTGCACCAGTATGTACGGTTGGGGATATGGTCTGGCTGTCTACCAGAAACATCAAATTGTTGGTGCCATCCATGAAGATGGCTCCCAGGTTTATTGGGCCTTATAAAGTGTTAAGACGTATTAACCCCGTCTCTTATGCGTTGGCTTTGCCTCCTTCTCTACGTATACATAACGTATTTCATGTCAGCCTCCTGAAGCCTCTTACCTGTAATAAGTACACCAGAATTGCTGTTCCTCCTCCACCTATCAAGTCTCAGGGTGAGGAGGAGTACGAGGTCCGTGCCATCCTTTGGTCCCATCTGGTCAGGGGTGTCTTACAGTACCTGGTGGACTGGGAGGGTTATGGTCCTGAGGATCGTTCCTGGCAGACTGCCTGCGATATCCATGCGCCTCGTCTGGTTCGCCTGTTTCATGAGGCTCATCCTTCGGGACCTGGTGGTCATTCTGGGCCCGACCGTAGACGAGGGGGTTCTGTTAGGTCCTCGGCCCCCGTTGTACCCCCTGGGGGGTCTGGGCAAGAAGGGGGACCACTGGATGGTCGGATGCCAGCACTTTCTGCTGGCAGATCGGCATCTGAGGGGGCGGGGTCAGGTGTGGTTACCAGGAGCCACAGGCTTTAAAACAGGGCTTTAGGAATGGCCTCATTGCCCTGTTGTGGAGTTCATTTGACACACCGCTACTTCCTGATTGTATTTGACTTTACTGTTGACGACCCTTCTTTGTACGCGATCCCTTCTCCTGATATTTGCCCCGGCTTGGCTTAGACTACTCTCTCTATCGTGTTTATTTCGCAGTATCACTTGTTATAGTGATTGGTTGTTATTTCTGTTTTATGTTATTTCTGCATCTGACTGTCCTGCACCTTGCATACTTCACGGACTGTCATTCCACGTCTGCTGTTTCTGAGCGTGTCCTAGGTAACCTGTTGGTATTGAAACCTTCAGAGCCTAGAGGCAATTCCGTTAGTCCTTGTGTCTCCTTGTTACAGTCTGTAAGTTATAAACCTTTTGTATTATTCAAGCAGATACTTCTGCTCTCAAGGATCCCAACTCCGCTACTCTTGGGTAAGCGATACAGCTACCATTACAGTCCTCCAGGGTCTCCTGCCATAGCGTTTCATTTCATTTAAATGTCGACGGATAGTTTGCACTGACACTGATGCTCCCTGAGCCTGCAGGACAGCCTGAATTTCTTTGGAACTTGTTTGGGGCTGCTTATCCACCATCCGGACTATCCTGCATTGCAACCTTTAATCAATTTTTCTCTTATTTTGGTTCTCAAGTCCTCAGACAGTTTTCTTTCTGTTGTTCATGCTTAGTGTGGCACACACAGACACACAACGCAAAGACTAAGTTAACTTCTCTCCTTTTTATCTGCTTTCACGTGTGATTTTTATTTTGCCCACACCGGTTACTTGCCCCAGGTGAGTTTACAGGAGCATCACATGCTTGAAACAATCTTATTTATCCACAATTTTTGGAGATTTGTGTGACATTATGTCCAATTTGCTTTTTGTTTTGTTCCAATACACACAAAGGGAATAAACATGTGTATAGCAAAATATGTGTTACTGCAATACTTTTCTGTGAGAAATACTTGATTTTCTGGAAAAATGTCTGGGGTGCCAACAATTTCAGCCATGACTTATATATATATATATATCTTTCCCAGGGTTAAGGCTGGCCGTTCACTGTGTCTGTATTCATCCGAATAACAAATCGGAAGTAGTCGTCCGACTAGTCCCACAGCACAGAGGATATTCTACCCTTTTACTGCCTTGCAACTTCCATTGGACGACTTTGGACGACTACACCAAACTAGTGACCTTTTCCATTTGAATGAGATTTGTCAGACAATTTCAAATGACCTGGTGCAGCATACATGAAAATAAGATGGAATTGGTATATGGTACAGTTCGGCAGTCTTCAGCGGCAGGGAAATTGTCCCATAGAGAAGTAATGGTTAATCTATTCAAAGAACGCCGAAGTGCACCGAAGGATCCAGGAACAAAAAAATTAGTTTTCATTTTTATTTTTTTTATTAAATGGTTCATTCTTCTCATTTTCAGCAAACAATCTTTTTTTATTTATTTTTCTGAACATGTTTTTGTATTTTTGGTATTTTTTGACATTTTCTGATCCCCAAATTTTTTAAAACAGGGGATTTACTCTGTAGTCAGACGGTCTTTGGCGGCATTCAGCAGTGTTTTTTTTGTTTCTGTGGTTCGGCTGTCTTCGGCAGTGTTTGTTTTTTTTTCTTTTTCTGCAGTCTGGCGGTCTTTGGCGGTGGTCAGCTGCGTTTGGTGGTGTGTCCACCGGTCTTCTTGGATTGTACATAGTCGCTTGCAGTGGATGGATGACCCAGGTCGTACGACTACGTTGTCTGTAGTCGAATGACCAAGTCGGTTGTCTGACTACCGACCCAGTGGACAGCCAGCCTAATTCTGTTACCGGAGTGGGATGGGATTCCCCCACCCAGAAAGCTATTGCTCAAACTGGGCTGCATGCAAAGAATGAACAGTTTCCTACCACTCTGATGCCTGTGTGGCCACCTCGCTGAACGCAGTTGGTGTGCTCAGCACTACAAAGCGCGATCCTTTGTAGCCCCGTCCTACGTCCATCATAGCTTTTTGATGCAGAGGCTGAAATCACTAGTGCACATGCTACACCGTGTGGCCCTTCCCGTTGAGCCGTCACAAAGCTGCGACGGACACAGGGAGGAGCGGTCACACTGAAGCACTAAGCGCACTCGTCTGACCGCAGCCTTCATTTTTAAACATTTGTAGATTTACTGGAACAAATTGCAATATTTCTGCCCTACATGGACCTAGACTTTTCTCATATTTACCCAGGACATACTTGAAAACGAGAGAAATCTCAATGTATCCTTCCTAGTAATATACTTTCTCCTTCTACTTTCTACTTTTAAAATAAATAAATAATTATTCAGATTTTTGGGTCTTTTTCAGCCTTCACTGATTTTCAGCTTTCACTGATTTGTGTTTTTGGTTTTGTCTTTTTTTTTCTTTCAAGTTGTCATGGTCTTATCACTGTTGTTTTATGGGCCCAAGATCTCTCATGTTTATTTTCCCATTTTGAACATACCATTTGACTCTAATTTTTTACGACATCTAACCCCCACCCATGTGACATTTAAAGTCTTAATGTTCAATTCTAGGATACTGATCAGTAAACATCCAGACCTGAAGAAGAGAGGATACTTATTGAAAGCTTGTCTTTTAAATGTAACGTTGGTCAAATAAAAAGGTATCACTATTAGGATGAGCTGTTCGGTTCGATCATTTCGGAGTTCGATTCGAACTTTGGCCGTTCGCAAGTTTGCGAACTTTGAACTTTTTGGGTGTGTTCGGTTCGAGTTCGCAAAAAAAAAGAAATTTTGAAAAAAGTAAAAGAAATGCTTAAAAAAATACTAAAAAATCTAGAAATAAAGAGACTCTTTACTGCAGAATATAAGCAACGGTTTATTAGATATTGAATTAAAAACTAATGTGTACGTGCAAAGATTCTCACCTCTAAATGACCTGTGTTTTTCAAACGGCATAACAACAGGTGTTTTTAGTCTGGTGTAATGAATTTGATACATTGTATGGATGTAGACTATACTAAGGGGGTGGGGTGGTGTCTGCTTCTGAGTGAGAAGTGGTAATTTCCCTCCTAAAACTTCTTCTAATTTGCTGCATTTCACCGCTGTATGCTCAGCTCATTTTTATCGCTTTCGCTCATCATGTTTAAACGCAATTTTGAAGCCACATCTTATTAAATGACCGACATGTTAGATATCGTTCTTTCCGGCAGACTCCGCAGATTCATAATATATCATTTTTCTATGTATACGTCCTGTCCTGGCTGTATATTATGAAACAAAATGCAATAAAAATTGAATTTTTAATCATCTGCAGTGTGTAAAGTGTTTTTTTTCACATTTTAGCACATGAGCATTTGCGGTTATGTTTTCTATAGGGTGCGCTTGTACAAAAATTAGAAATGGGGACTTGTTACATTTTGTGGAGGGAATTACGTGATTTATAGCAAACGCACCCCATAAAGAAAATTATTAGTGCATCATCGTTCACATTATAATTGCAATGTGAACAATATTGCTGCATTAATAAAAATACCGACTGAGGAGGCTTGCAGAACGCAAGTGAAACGCGTTTCGGATTTTGTTCGTATTTATTTTCGTATTTCTTTTCGGATTTTATGTTTATTATCTGATTTTATTAAAATTTTATTTACTTTTATCCAATCCATCTACTTTCCTCATTTTGGGATTTTTTTTGGATTCACATCCATTCAACTGGAGGAAGGACCCCCTCTAATCACCTAGAGGTCCATATGCTTTATTTACAGAGCCATCATCCCAGAAGGCTCTGAACCACGTGAGTTGATCATTTTTATTTACATACATTTATCTGCCTACGATAATGCACCATAGCAATATGCTTTTCATTTGAGGTGCATCACGCCATCATAAGGAAAATTAAAGGACATCTGCACGTGGGCGAGGTCCCCCTCCAATAAGAGACCTAAAGGCCTATTTTACGAGCCACTGGGGGCTCCATCTTTGTGAGTGTGATCATCTTCACGATTATATTTGTGATACCCACCGTACTGTACTACGCGATAAATTTCTCTTTTCATATAGGACAATGATATCATATTTCCGGTTTTTCTGAATGGGAAGGCCCAATCTTGTCCTGATATTTCTAAGCTAAGTTCATCTTTACATTTATCTTTGTATTAATATATGTGTTGCGCACCCTGTAAATACATTTGTTTGTATTTTTTCTTTGAGATTTTGGAAGGTGAAAGGTACGCCTAATAGGTGAGCAGCAAAATTGACCAGTTTTCCTCACATAAATAGACAGCGCCGAATACTCTGAACGATTCGTTCAATTTCTGCATTAATAAAAATAACACACATAAAAAAATACATGTTTTTTTTTTTTTTTACTTTATACCTGGTCATGTTGGGTATCATTTGAAAGGCCATGCTCAGGCCTTTCGATTGACACCCTCCATGACCCATTAGATGCCTGGAGATATCGGGGTTCAAATGAACCCCCTATCTCCACCAGGGCAATATATATATGCATGATGGCCATAGGCATGCGCACGGGGTGTGCCGGGTGTGCCTAGGCACACCCTAATCCCACCCACGGCACACTCTGGGTCCCGGCTGGCCACATCCCACGGATAGCCACCGGGACCCTCTGCCTCTGCAAGCCTGTAATTCCCTGGTGGTCCGGTGGCTGTAGGCTCTGCAATGCGATCAGAACACAGAGCACGTCCCACACAGGACCCGTGCGCTAGCGATCCTCTGATGACCTGTCACCTGATCGCCGGCACACACGGACTATGTCAGAGAGTGCCGGCAGTCAGGTGAAAGGTCATCAGAGGATCGCTAGCACACATGTCCTGTGTGGGACGTGCTCTGCGTTCTGATCGCATTGCAGAGCCCATAGCCACCGGACCACCAGGGAAGTACAGGCTGGATGAAGCGGTCCCCTCCTCTGCCAACGGACATGTTCATCCCCCTCCCTGCAAGAAAAAAGGTAAGGCTAGGGTCAGACAAACGTATTTTTCGCGTTGCCCCTGAAAAAGTGCGTTCGAACGAATGGACGTATTTGTTCACGGAATACGCAATAGCGGTCATACGATGCGCATTTTCGTCCGTGGTTTCGTACGGATCATCAATAAAACACTTTTTGCATCTGGACGTTAAGTTGGCCGGACATTAGCAGCGTCTGACGTCTCCTAATCACGCACACACACCGCTAGCGGATGCAGCGCATTCTGTACGTCAGTACTAGCGGTATCACGTTCTCGAAAAAATGCATTTGTTTGCCGCTTGCGTTGCGCGGCCGCACTTTTGTGCGGCCGTACTCCGTATATTGCCCGTCATTGGCCGTCATTTGCTGCTACTACGGCCGTGATAAAGTGCGGCTGCACGTGCATTCACACTGCGTTCGTCTGACCCCAGCCTAAGCAGGAGAGGAGTCAACTTTTATATACAGTATTTTTAAATATTACTATTTTATTTGATGGCAGTGGATTCTGTGATACGCTTATATGCACCGCACATTACTGGGAGTTTCATGGCAGTGGATTCTGTGATACGCTTATATGCACCGCACATTACTAGGAGTTTCATGGCAGTGGATTCTGTAATGTGCAGTGCATATAAGCAGATCACAGAATCCACTGCCATAAAACTCTCTGTAATGTGCGGTGCATATAAGCGTATCACAGAATCCACTGCCATGAAACTCCCAGTAATGTGTGGTGCATATAAGCGTATCACAGAAACCACTGCCAAGAAACTCTCTTTACACTCCACAATGTTAAGTTAGGTGTCATTGGAGAGGTCAGAGCCCGGCCTTTCTAATGAGACCAAACACGATCATGTAGAAAAAATACAACATTTCCTCATTGCCCGCTTTAACATCTAAAGCAATGTTATTTCTTACCTCGGGATTAAACATTCACAGGGTTATTCAGAGAGCGGTGAAAAGCAGGAGAATAACTGGAGAAGTGAAAATTCTAGGTCAAAATAGCCAAACCAGAAAAATTCTCGCATTCATCTCACTTTCCAAATCAGCTATTTTGACCTAGAATTTTCCATTCTCCAGTCATTCTCCTGAGTTTCACCTTTCTCTGAATAACCCTGTCAGGGTTATTCAGAGAAAGGTGAAACTCAGGAGAATGACTGGAGAAGAGAAAATTCTAGGTCAAAATAGCTAAACCAGATAGTCATAAAACACAATCGGCCACAATACTCAGCCACTAATTGGGTTAGTCGAGACTCATGGGAAATGTAGTTCAAAAACAACTGGATGGCCAAGGTTGCAGCACCTCTGAATTATAAACATACAGGGTTATCCAAAGAGATCCGAATGGCTGGAGAAAGGTAACCGAACCCTGAAAATCAGCGTTCGGTTACCTTTCCTGGCCATTCGGCTATTCAGAGAGCAGGCAATTCACCAAATCCTGGCGAATTGCCTGCACATACGGTGACTGTTCTGTGCCAGTTCGAGGGCAGTGAAATCCCCATAAAAAAGCACTGCTTCGGCTATTCAGAGAACACAAACCAGCAGTGAAAGGTTCCCGAAATGCCCTGCCATTCGGTGGTTTCATTGGACAGGTTTATTCAGGAGAACCCCATAGGCTTTAATGTTAAAAATATTCCCGTTTTAATTCAATATCTAATAAACCGTTCATTATAAAATTCTGCTGTAAAAAGTCTCTTTATTTATAGATTCTTTTTAGGATATTTTAAGCATTTTCCTTTTTTTTTTTTTTTTTACTTATTTTTTCTGTAACCGCCCTTTTTATTATCATTCCTTGGATCTCATATGTAAATTTCAGACATTTTCGCTCAGTAGTTTCTTTGCAAACAGCATTTCACTTTTCAAACATACAAGCAAACTGTTTTGCTAATTTATTCACTCCATTCGTCTGCGGTGTCGACTTTTTCCGGCGGCTTCGCTGCGTGTGATCGTCTCCTGCTCGGCTTTTTCCAGCGGGTTGGGTTAATCTAGATGTTATTGCGGGTTTTCTGCGTGCATTCGCCTGGTTTTGCGGTTAGTTTTCGGCGGGTTTGCGGCGACCTTTCCCTGCAATTCGGGGACCCTGTGGTGCTTGCTGAATACACCGCAGGGCTGCCGAACTGGGAATCGTCAAAACAAACCGAATTGAAGAGAACGAAAAGTCACCGAACGTGCGGTGACTTTTCGATTCTCTTTGAATTACCGTGATTGTAATGATATATTTAGGCTGAATGTGTGTGAGTGTGTGCATGTGTATGTATGCATAAGGGTGCGTGTATATATGTGTATATATATATATATATATAATTTTTTTTCATGTGTTTGAGCTTTTGGGTGCACACCCTAGGCTGCGCAAGCCTATGATGATGATCTGTGACTATCTGTGAGCATGATGTGAGCTGGCCTGGGCAATATATATATATACGCATGATGTGGGCTGGCCTGGGCCTGGGCAATATATATACGCATGATGTGAGCTGGCCTGAGCCTGGGAAATATATATACGCATGATGTGAGCTGGCCTGGGCCTGGGCAATATATATATATATGCATGATGTGAGCTGGCCTGGGCAATATATATACACATGATGTGAGCTGGCCTGGGCAATATATATACACATGATGTGAGCTGGCCTGGGCAATATATATACGCATGATGTGAGCTGGCCTGGGCATTCAGATTCAGTGAGCTGGCCTGGGCAATATATACAGTATATATACGCATAATGAAAATTTGCAAAGGATAAGGCACGCAAAGTGAAATTTTGATGTGTCTGAAATTGAAACTTACGTGACAACTCTTATTTTTTTTTCCGTTAATTTATATTTGTTCAATACAGTTAATTTTAATTTGTTTAATAGAGTTATTATTATTATTATTCTTTATTTATAAAGCGCCAGCATATTCCGCAGCGCTGTACAATAAGCACAGTATAGACAGGGTTACAATACATTGAACAACATTTGACAAACAGTACAGGAGGAGATGAGGGCCCTATTCCCGTAGGAACTCACAATCTGGGAGGGTTGGGGTTGGAAACAGGAGGAGAGGACTGTAAGGTGAGAGTGATTGATGGTTGCGTCAGTGAGTTGGGTGGTAGGCCTCCCTAAATAGGAATGTTTTCAGGGAGCGTTTGAAGGAAGAGAAGTTAGGGGAAAGTCTGACAGCACGAGGGAGAGCGTTCCAGAGAGTGGGGGCTGCGCGTGAGAAATCCTGCAGTCTATCATGGGAAGAGGTGATGCGGGGAGAAGCTAGGCGCAGGTCACTGTTTGACCTTAGGGAGCGGGCTGGGGTGTATTTGGTGATTAGTGAGGACAGGTAGTGGGGAGCTGAGTTAGTGAGACTTTTGTAGGTAAGGATAAGGATTTTG